>PVIA01004891.1:0-127069 GCA_004024845.1 Tonatia bakeri | reverse complement strand
AGATTAAAAATATGAACAGTAAAAAAAAGTCATCAAATGGAGGGTTAGCAACAGGGAAGTGGGAGGGGGAGGGAGGGGGAAAAGATATAGAGAATAGGTAACATAGACAGTAGGTAGAAAATAGACAGGGGGAGGGTAGGAATAGTATGGGACATGTAGACACTAGAGAACTTATGACACATGGACATGAACTAAAGGGGGGAATGAGGGTGGTAGGGGATGGGCAGGGTGGAGGGGAGTGAAGGGGGAAAATGGGCCAACTGGAATAGCATAATCAATAAAATAAAGAATTTTTTTAAAAGCCAAATATTAAATTAAAAATATATTTAAAAAAGCATCATTACAAGGGTGACACAATGCTTGGCACTTAATTGTTTGATAAATATGAACTTTCACCTCCTATTAAATTACTAAGCATGTGAAAATGATTTGATGATAAATTTTGTCTGAAATATTTGTTCAAGAGGGTCAAACACTGTATCTTTCTCTTCTGCTCAATTTATATTTCAATAACTGTAGCCCCCAAACATGTTAAGGACACTGTTTATATTCTGAGCAGCTTGCTGCTGAATGAGAAGATGTTCAAGAGGAGAGCAATTATGCCATGACAATTGATAACATGAACCATAAAGATTAGTCCTCCATAATCCATTCTTCCCTATAAAAGTTTGCATTTGGAGATTTCTCAATTGCTTTTCCCCATGTCTCTATTATCTTCTTCAAAGACAAAACATCAACAATTAAAAGATGCTGTCCAATTACAGCCAAATCATATTTTAAGAGCTGTACATCCCGTGGATCTTGGTTGCAACAGTAAAGAGAGCAGGACATTAACAGAGACATTGCCTGTCTGGCCCTGCACTGGGCAAGGTCCCCATGCTGGCTCAGTTATACCTCATACCCACATTACAGGATGAGTGTGATCAATCTGTTCTCCAGGTAGCATGACAGAAGCTAAATGGTTTGCCTAAAGCCGCATACACACACACACCTGTGCACATATGCATGTACACACATTGTACTGGTGAACACATTCATACATGTATGCATGTGCACAGACATACATGCACATGCATACCCCCACACACACACCCCAAACCTGAACTGGAAGCTAGACCTTCAGAGGGGCATCCCATAATATAGAGCATGTCTTCAACAGAGCAGAATCTCAAAAATTAATCATTTGTTCAACAAATATGTGCTAGACATCACCAGCCACGGCATGGCTTATAAATAAACCAGGAAACCAATGAACAGAAGAGACAGAAATACAAGTTCACATGTAATCTTGGGGCAGCAGGTAGGACATAGAGAGGGAAGATTGCTTATTTTATGTCAGTGTGTCAGAAAAGGTTAAACAGAATAATATAAGGCCACAAAGCTTCCAAGGAGGGGTGTATATGCTGGGATGTGTGTCAGCAGGTGGGCTGCCTAGGCTTAGAGCCTTATTAGCAGTAATGTATTTGTTACCTTGCAGATGCTCAGCACCCACAGCATCAGTCTGAGTGCTGTGTGGTCATTTCCATTCTTTGCACCTCACCTCTGAGACATAACCTCCTTCCCTAAGCCCCTTGGATCAATGTTTTATCCACCACATTCAAGTGAGTCACTAATCCTTCTCCATTATTCTTTTGGTCTGGGCTCACAAAATGCTTCCTGCACTTTTATTACATTATTTTCTCTGTTGTCTGTTTCCTACTTCCAGTGACATTAAAAAGAAGCCCACTCCTAAAGTGTAGATGAGCCTATTCCTTTTCTACACCTTCCAGGGTCCCTTAATCATAAAACACGGAGAAAGACCTGCGAACCAAAATCCCCTTCCATGTTTACCAGTCCTATGAAATCTGGCTTTATATTCACCAGCAGAATAGCAGATCAAAAGAAAGAAAGGGGACAGGGACTATTATTTAAGACACAACCAGAATGTTTGATGCCTGTTTAACTATCAACCACTGATTAAATACAACCATAGCATTACTTCAAAATAGGATGAGCAACACTCTACTGGATGGTTGGTTTTATCTTCACAGTAAGCATCCCTGATTTCCCGCCTCTCCCTCACCACCCCACTGCATTTTCAGAGTGTTTGGGACCAGCCAGCAAACAGCATGCCGTTAATCCACTCTCACTCATAAACATGCTTTGCACTCAGAGAGAATCAATAATGGGTTCAGCCAAAGTGCTGCTGGCTCCCATTCAAGTGCTCCCAGATTTGCAGTTGTTCTTTCTAGCCCTAAGACATCAAAATATGTTTTCCTCTGTTGTAGCCTAAAAATTGGAGAGCCCAAGGTTAACCTCTCTGAATGCCAGAAAACCACTAAAGATAACCAAAGTCAAAGGAAAAGCCTCTGGGTTCTCATGTTCTCCTCCAGGTGGGTGATAAACCACTGTGGCTCTCACTTTGAGGGTTCAAGGTATTCACACAAGTTCCTAACAGAGTGGCTCCTGGGAAAGGTGAAACTGAAGGCACCTGGAGAAGGAGCCCTGCCCCCAAATATTTCTCTGGCCACATTACACTATTAGAGATCAACACTTGGGGGTTATTAAAGAATAGTCTGCCACAGAGGAATTAACGTGGGAAAACTTTCAGGTGCTCAGTGATTCATTTAAATGCCCTTAATGACACTCATTTTGAGTAACAACCACCAAAACAAGTAATAAATACAATGGTTGTTTACATCTAATGACAACTTCCTGTTTGTCAAGCACGTGCTATGTTCTATACAAGTATTCCCCATTTAACTCCTACCTGGTATTTTCTCTATTTTACAGATGGGGATACCTGAAAAAGCTTATATTATTTGCCAGGGTTGCACAGATAGTTAGGACTGAAGACAAGGTAAGTAACTCCAGAAACCAGTTTTCTAAAGGCCACCCAGTCCTGCCTCCTCCTGGTAGCCAATGGGGCTGGAAAACAAAACTGGCCATTTGGAAGAGAACAGAAGACACAGGGAAGACAGCACCACCAGCTGGGGCAGCAAAGGGCACAGAACAATGTTGTTTGATTTAACAGAATGGTTCAGAGCAGAGTACTTTGGAGCCAGGTTGCCTAGGTTCAAATTCCAGCTCAAATCACAGGCCACTGGTGTTAAATTTATTATTTCACACATATTGTTTAAGATGAGACTGAATATGTTTCAATATAAATACATTTCACAGTTCAGGCCTAGATGGAGGCATAAGTAGAAACCCTCCACTTCCTCACACAACCAAAAGGAAAATAACAACCTATCTAAAATAGATAAATAACCAGAGTGCTAGAAAATCAAACTACATGGAACTCCAACAACCAAGGAATTAAAGAAAAAATCAACCAGAACAACCAGACTGGTAAACAGGCAGATGGAGAGAACCCTCAGCAAGGCGGTGGACCATGCAGGCAGGGCTGGGTGAAAAAACCCGCAGTGAGGCAGTGGACCGCATACACAGGGCTGGCTGAACAGGAAACTGAGACTCAGAGCTGACTGTGGACTATGGCAGGGGTTGCCACAGTGGGAGAAACTGCTGGTCTCACATGAGAGTTCATTGGAAAGTGGGGCTAGAGCCAAGCAGGCGAGCTGCATTGTTTCCTCTCTGTCCCCTCCTCCACAGGCAGCACCACAGTGCAGAAAAGAGGGTTGCTTTGCCCTGGTGAAGACCTAAGGCCCTGCCCCCTTACAACTTAACAGGTGTGCCAAAACAAAGAAATAGGACCCAAATGACAGAAGAGAGCAAAACCTCAGAAAGAGAACTAAGACAACATATTTAATGGATAATTTAAAGCCCTGGTAGACAAAATGCTCACAGAACTGATTGAGCTTGGCTGCAAAATGAAAGAACAAATAAAAGATACCCAAAGTGAAATAAAAGAAAATATTCAGGGAACCAACAGTAACAGGAAGGAAACCAGGACTCAAATCAATGATTTGTAACAAAAGGAAGAAATAAACATCCAACCAGAACAGAATGAAGAAACAAGAATTTAAAAAAATGAAGAGAGGCTTAGAAACCTCTGGGAAAACTTTAAGTGTCCCAATATACAAATTATAGGGGTGCCAGAGGAGAAGAACAAGAAGAAGAAATTGAAAACTTATTTGAACAAATAATGAAGGAAAACTTCCCCAATCTGGGGAAGGAAATGGACTTCTAGGAAGTCCAGGAAGCCCAGAGAGTCCCAAAGAAATTGGACCCAAACAGGAACACATTAAGACACATCATCATTAAGTTACCCAAGATTAAAGATAATGAGAAAATCTTAAAAGCAGGAAGAGGAAAGGAGAGAGTTACCTGCAAAGGAGTGCCCATAAGTCTATCAACTGATTTCTCAAAAGAAACCTTGCAGGCAAGAAGGGGCTGGAAAGCAGTATTTGAAGTCATGACAGGCAAGGACCTACATCCAAGATTACTCTATCCAGCAAAGCTATCGTTTAGAATGGAAGGGCAGATACAGAGCTTCCCAGATCAGGTCAAGCTGAAGGAGTTCATCATCACCAAGCCCTTATTATATGAAATGTTAAAGGGACTTATCTAAGAAATTGTAAAAGATCAAAGCTATGAAAAGTAAAATGACAACAAACTCACAACTATCAACAAATGAACCTTAAAAAAAGAAAAACAATGGAAACAAAAACAAAGCAAACAACCAGAACAGGAACAGAACCAGAGAAATGGACATCACATGGAGGGTTTTCAGTGGGGAGGGAGGGGAGGAATAGGGGGGAAAAGGTACAGGGAAAAAGAGGCATAATTAGTAGGCATAAAATAGATGGGGAGAGGTTAAGAATGGTATAGGAAACAGAGCATTCAAAAAACTTATATGTATGACCCATGAACATGAACTAAGGGGGAGGGGGAATGCTGGAGGGTTGTGGGGTGCGAGGCAGAGGGGGGATAAAGGGAGAAAATTGGGAAAACTGTAATAGCATAATCAATAAAATATATTTAAAAATAAAAAATACATTTCAATAGAAATATGGGATAAATAAAAAAAAATAAAGGTAGTGTAAGAATGAAGTTTGGAAATCACTAGCCTATGAAGCAGCATCTGACCTAGCTGTGAAAGGAATTCAGAGGGCCTTTATTGAGTCTGTGGTGGGTAAACCACACCCAGTGACTAAACCCAGTCCACTGACTGTTTTTGTTTTGTACAACCTATAACCTTATAATGGTTTTTACATTTTTAAATGGTTGGGAAAAATCAAAAGGATAATATTTCTCAACACATTAAAATTATATGAAATTCAAATTTTAATGTCCACAAGTCTCATGTCAGTATGTCATCAGCCTGCTCACTCATTTACATGTTGTTTCTGGCTCTCTTCCTGTGACAACAGCAGATTAAGTAGTTCTAACAGAGACCATGTGGCCCACAAAGTCTAAAATATTTACTACATGGCCATTTACAAACAATGTGAGCTGATACCAGCTCTAGTACACAGGTTTCTGTCTTGTCACTAAAATCACCTCACTCTCCTAATCTTTTCTCACTAAGAGTTTATTCTCAAATACCGATCATGATTAGGTCCTTGACTGGAAATTCTGACTTTACAAAGCCCACAGCATGTGTCCAAACTCTGTGTTCTGGCTCAGTGGCAACTCGGTCTGGTCAGAAGACCCCTGCCACAGAAGACAACACAATCACAAACCATCATGAGCAAGCATCATGAGTTAGTTCCTTGTGTCTCATTGTAAAACTGTCATTTTTTCTGGAATCTTTATTCTGCCCTCAGGTTAGGTCTTGTAGATTCAACCAACTACAGAATCTTCTTTTGTTTTTAAGCCACTAGTGTATCTTTAAAGTATAAACATTTAAGGCTATTGTTGGAAATGTACTTGTAGAAAATAACTGAGGTGCTAATTGGCTGATAAGAAAATTTAACTGTCAAGTGGGAATGGAAGATGAATTTACCCACCTCTGAACTTTCAATAGGCTTATTTCCTCCACATGGAATGTCCTCTGTCTTTTGTAGTTGAATCCCCCTTACCAGACAGGAAGCTCACTGAATATGAAATACATAGTAGAGTCAAGAAGCTTACACAGCCCACCTCCTTATGCAAAATAGGGATTTGAGAAATATCTGGAGGAAGAAAGAAACTTAAGAATAAGTTCTATCCTCACTCAATAAATATTAAATTGATCATAATATGCTGAATTTATCTGTTCACCTTCTTAGATTTTTAAGCAACTATTTCTCTATTTTCAAAAGCAATAACTATTCTTGACAGAGAAGTTCAAAACCTACCAGGAAAAATGTGTACTTTTTGAAATAGGGTAAATACCTTACAATTGTCAGAAATTCTTTCTCATGGAAGGCTGCTTTGGAAAAACTGTGAGGTTTCTATTGGCTCTGTCTAATGTTAATCATTTATGAAGCACTGTGGTTCAGAGCTCAGCAGTTGGGGTCATTTCATGTAGTAAATATACACTTTCTGTCAAAACACATCAAAGAAGACTTCAATTTATTCAAGAGTAGTAACTAACTTTGATATTAGCAATTTGAATTCTCTGATGGCTTTTACTAACCTTGGCAGTTTTCTTCATTTCTTGTCTCCAAACCACAGAGTACCCCTGTTTGACCTCTTCAGAAATGGCTTTCAGTATCTATCTGTGTAGTATTCATACCTCCAATTACAAATCCGTTATGGAGTTTGCTTCCCAACACTCAGGTTTTCCAGAACTAAAGCTATGTACACACATAACTCAAAAGAGCATTTTGAATTGCCAGACTATAAATCCTTCCACTGCATTATGAACTCATTAAGGGTAGGGTCCTAACCTCATTTGTCACTGCATTCCAGTCTGTATCATTTCATCTCACTGCACATAAAATGACCTACAAAATAAAGGTGTCAACACAAATTGGCTTGTTCTTTTACAAAAATTATGTCTAATGGTAGGCAGACCAAGGAAGGTACTTCAGTTCCACACAATTATTAGGGCCTCAGGCTACTTCTATATTTCTGCTCTGCCTTCTTTCCATCTGCCTTTCATCTTCAGGGACACCTCATAGTCCAGGATGGCTGCTAAAGCACCAGCTATTACATCTCATTCCAGGACTTACAAGGTCTGGAAAGGGCTCCACCTTCAATTTTAGGAAGACTCCCCAGACGTACTCCCCAACACTTCTACATGTACCTCACGTATATGGCCTTAGGGCCAGAGAGGCTGTAAAACAGAGTCCTGATTCTGTGCAGCATGTGCTTGGCTAGAAATCAATATTCCATTACAAAGGAAAGGGGAAGGATGAACAGTATATAGGCAATTGGCATTGCTTCCACAACCCTATAATGTATACACCCACTTTGCACAGAGGGACCATCAAAGCTTAAATAAAGAAAGAAAGGTAGATTCTGCAACATGAAGCCTTCCATCAGCTCAGGAAACCTCCCAGAAGATTCCACTCCAATATTCTGGGAGGAACTACATTGGCCAAAATGTTCATTTACAGAAAAGTTTTTTCTGTAAAATAAAAGACACATTTTTCATTTTCATTAATAACCTTATTGATTTGGATATTTTGAGTATATTGACTATCTCTTGCTATTGGCATCTAGTGAGCAGAGGCCAGGGGTACTGCTAAACATTTTCAAGTGCAATGAGACACCCCCACATCAAAGAATTATTTGGCCAAAATGTGAATAGTACCAAGAAACTTTGCAAACCACTTTTGACACATTCAATCAGTCACAGCACCTTCTCCATACTCTGCATAGGTCTTTTTTTTTTTTTTTCATTTTGGTTGCATTTTTACCTTTCTTGAAATAATAAAGCATAATATGCTGAAAATGTTGAATATTTTCTTCTATCTTCAATATTAAAATGGCTGTATAATAACTCACCAATTTTGATACTTTTTTAATGCACCTGATATGACAGGTGTCACAATACAATCTAAAAAGAATGTTTTGAATGAAGTTAAAGGCCACTAAGCACTACTAGAACCATCTTATGGAAAAACTAAATGAACTTATTGGCCAACCCAATAACATTCTCCACTAAACGTATTTCTTCTCAGATTGACCACTTCTCAGACAGGTCAGTTAACACAATACTTCCTCATCATGTAAAGATAATAACAGATTTCAGATGTAAATAATACTCTGTGATTTGAGTTGTCAGGTTTTGTTTTCTGTGAAAATTACAAAACAATGAGTGTTTCTATCTCATCCATACCCAAGAGTAGAATCAAAGCCTTCCACTCCTGTGTGTCAATGAGGGAGACTGAAAGTTCAGAGGAATGATGGGATTTTCCCTACGATCATATGAGAAGGTAGAGGCCCTCACCCTCAGTTCTATAACTCTGTGTTTTCACACCAATGCCCAGCCATATGGAAGATCTCTACACATTGTAGAAAGCAACATGGCTTCTGGCAAAACTTCACAATGATAACAACACACATTTATACACTGAGCTGCAGTTTTCAAAGCATTTCCACATAGTCAGCAACTGGAAATTTCCACTAATGCTTTATAGGAACTAGGTTGCTGTTGCCCTGAATACATAAGGGACATATATACTCAAGGGAACTTTAGAGACTTTAGGATGAGAAGGAGATAACCAAAAGAAAAAAGGAAAAAGGAAACACAAAACAGAGGACCCATGTTCCAAGGAATGGAACATCAAGTACACAGCCACTGATGATGGAACAGATTTAGTGTATTCCAGGAAACCAGAGATGGTCAGTGCGGTCACAGGAGAGTAAGAAGGGAGAGAGCTCAGAGGATATCAGGGAGAAAATCGAGGCACCAGCAACCCTACTCTAACACCACTTCTGCTTCTCCTAAATCACAGGAATCTTAGCTGTCTTCTGTCTCCACTATCCCCATGCAATCCAGTTCTAAAACTGCGTTTCAAGAAAAGAAAGTCAAGGTAATACTTTAATTGCAAACTACATAATTTTAAAATACAAACAAAATTCCAGAATTATAAAACACCATTTGCTTTAAAAGCTGGTTTTCCACAAACTTCCTTTAATCAGTGCTTTCAGATTATAATTCCCTTTGCCTATTGTTTAAAATAAGATGTACCTACAAATACATAGGGTCCTATTTCTCTTATAACAAGAGTAAACTTTCGCCTTGGCTGTTGTGGTTCAGTAGATTGAGTGGCAGCCTGCGAACCAAATGGCCGCTGGTTCAATTCACAGTCAGGGCACAAGCCCAGGTTGATGGCCAAGTCAGGTCTCCAGTAGGGGGCATGTGAGAGGCAATGGCACATTGATGTTTCTCTCCCTCTTTCTCCTTCCCCTTCCCTCTGTCTAAAATAAGTAAATAAATAATTTTTTTTAAAAAGAGTAAACCTTCAAAATGCTGCTCTGCAAGGATGAGATTAAGGCCCTACACAGTATTTACACCCAGTCTGCCCTCAGTTTCACAAGCTCCTTTGGCCTGTAACTTAGAAGGCTCACTGCCTCAACCAGTTACAGAAAAAAAAAAATAGTATCTTGGCATTCATCAAAAGGCATTTTCAAGGGCAAAAAATCTGCGGTGCCCAAGGAGCTGTCTGAGGTGCTTAAGGTTAGTGACAGTATTTACACAACCATCAATTCACTTTGCAAAGAAGAGCCTAGGTATCCTGCAGTCCCATCATGCAGCCTAGCCAGGGCAGGGTACAGTCTCTGATAAATCTGAATGACGCTGTCTTGTTCTCATTTTATTATTTCTCTATTTTCAGTTATACACTCTTGGGCCTCTCACTGAACAAAACATATACACTTCCGACTTTCCATGAGTCACTTTCTAGAACACTTAGAGACTGGAGTTAGATAGTAACTGGGCCTCCTATTATAGTGCATATCTTCTACATGCACTGTCCAAAATGGGAGCCATACACACACATTGCTACTTAATTATAGCTAAATTAATTAAAATTAAATAAAATTTAAAATTAAGTTCCTTGATCACTATAGCCACCTTTAAATAGTCACAGATGGTATAGTGGCTACCACAGAGGAGAGCATTTTAGAACATTTCCCCCATCACAGAAAGTCCTGCAGGGATTCATGATTGTTTATAATGTCCAGGACCTAACTGCTCTGGAGTTTATCTCTCTTTTTTTTTATGTAAAATTTTAATTTTATTCCACTGAGGTATGAGAACATATTGTGTATGATGGGAATTCTTTTTTTGTAATTGTTGTTCAGCTACAGTTGTCCCCATTTTCCCCTCTGTTGCTCTCTCCTGCCCCATCCAACCCCTGCTCCCAAAGACAATCGCCAACCCATTGTCCATACGCGTGAGTCCTTTGTACAGGTTCCCTGACTTGACCCTTCCCTTTCTTTCCCATTATTTCCCTTCCCACTCCCCTCTGGTGATTGTCATTTTGTTGTTTATTTTAATGTCTTTGGTTATATTTAGCTAGATTCTTTGTTTTCTTGATCAGGTTCCACTTAGAGGTGAGATCATATAGTATTTCCTTTCACCTCCTGGCTTATTTCACTTAGCATAATGCTCTCCAGTTCCAGCCATGTTGTCGAGAAGAGTAGGAGCACTTTCTTTCTTTTTTCTGCGTTGTATTCCATTGTGTAAATGTACCACAGTTTTTTGATCCATTTACTGATGGGCACTTGAGCTGTTTCCAGCACTTAGCTATTGTAAATAATACTGCTATGAACATAGGGGAGCATAGGTTCTTTTGAATTGATGTTTCTGGGTTCTTAGGATATCATTCTAGCAGTGGAATGTCACATCAAAAGGCAGTTTCATTTTTTGTTTTTTGAGGAAATTCCATAGTGTTCCACAGTGGCTGCACCAGTCTACAGTCCCACCAACAATGTACTAGAGTCTCCTTTTCTTCACAACCTCACCAGCATTCATTGTTGATTTGGTTATGATGGCCATTCTGACTAGTGTGAAGTGGTATCTCATTGTGATTTTAATTTGCATCTATTTGATGGCTTGTGATGCTGAACATACTTCCTTATATCTCTGGACCCTCTGTATGTCCTCCTTGGAGATGTATCTGTTCAGGTCCTTTGCCCATTTTTTAATTGGAATGTTTGTCTTCCTTGAGTGGAGTCATGTGAATTCTTCATATATTTTAGAGATCAAACCCTTGTCCAAGGTATCATTGGCACACACCTTTTCCCATATGGTTGATTCCCATTTCAATTTGCTGATGTCTTCTTCAGCTGTGTAAAAACTTTTTAATTTATATAGTTCCATTTGTTTATCCTTTCCTTTATTTCCCTTGCCCTAGGGGACATATTAATGAAAATATTGCTTTATGGGATATCTAAGATGTTCCTTCCTATGTTCTCCTCTAGGACTTTTATGGACTCATGATTTATATTTAAGTCTTTTATCCATCTTGTTTGTTTTGCTGTATAGTGTAAGTTGGTGGACTAGTTTCTTTCTTTCTTTCTTTCTTTTTTTTTTGCATGTACCTGCCCAAATCTCCCAACATCAATTATTGAAGAGGCTATTTTTACTCCATTTTATGTTCCTGCCTCTGTTGTCAAATATTAATCAGCCATAGATATTTGGGTTTGTTTCTGAGCTCTCTATTCTGTTCCATTGATCTTATGCCAGTACCAGACTGTTTGGATTACAATGGCCTTGTAATATAGTTTGATATCAGGTATTATAATCTATCCTACTTTGTTCTTCTTTCTTGAAATTGCTTAATTCCAAGAAAACATGATGAAAGAGACTTTCTGCAGGCTCCCGTTTTCTGGATGCATCTCCAAGCAGCCTGACATTCTTAACAGACACTTCTCACAAGAGGACATATAGAGAGAGGGCCCATAGATGTGTGAAAACATTGTCAACATCACTAATCATCAGGGAGATTCAAATTAAAACCACAATGAGGTATCACTCCACACCTATATCACTTCACACCTGTCATAATGGCTGTCATCAATAAATTAACAAACAATAAGTGCTGATGAGGATGTACAGAAAAGGGAACTCTAGTGCACTGTTGGTGGGAATGCAGACTGGTGCAGCCACTGTGGAAAGCAGTATGGAGTTTCCTAAAAAAAAATGAAAATTGGAACTGCCTTTTTACCTGGCGATTTCACTTCTGGGAATATATCCAAAGAAACCCAAAACACTAATTCAAAAAAATATGTTTGTTGCAGTGTTGTTTATAATAGCTAAGATCTGGAAACAGCCCAAGTGTCTATCTGTAGATGAGTGAATAAAAAAACTGTGAGATTACACACACACACACACACACACACACACACACACACACACACAATGGAATATTACTTGGCCATAAAAGAGAATAAAATCTTACCATTTGTGACAGCATGGATGGAACTTATGCTAAGGATATTATGCTAAGTGAAGTAAGTCAGACAGAGAAAGACAAGCACCATATGGTTTCATTTATATGTGGAATCTAAAAAACAAAATAAACACACAAAAAAATTGGAACAGATTTGTAGATACAGAGAACAGACTATTGAGTTCCCAAAGGGAGGGAGTTTGGTGGACTGGATGAAAAAGCTGGAGGGATTAAGAAGTACGAATTGGCAGTTACAAAACAGTCACAAAGATACAAAGTACATCATAGGGAGTATAGTCAATAACACTGCAATAACTATGTATGGTGCCAGGTGGGTCTGGAAATATCTGGGGGACAATTTGTAAAGTATATGACTGTCTAACCACTATACTATATGCCTGAAACTAAAACAAAATAATACTGAAAATAAACTGTAATTGAAAAACAAAATTTAAATAAATGAACTTTATTCTGGAACCTAAAAAATAAAATAAAACATACCCTCTGACCTGACAATTCCACTTTTACTCCCCAAAGCATGCACATGGCAACAAAGGATTTGTAATTATGAGAAAGCTTTAAAGAGTAAAAACTGCATCTCAGTTCATGTCAGGTACGAATTTGTTCAAGAATCATCTTTGAGGAAAATGGCAGAGAGATAGGTGTGAGAGGAGTCTACCTCCCCCTGCACACAGGCAAAACACCTAGCCAGTCTTCTGAGGAACAAAGCGAACAGCCAACAGTATCCCAGCATATATGAAGACTGGAGAACAAAAGTTGTAGGGGACATTGAAAAATCAGACAGTAAGGAGAGTGCTTCAGGACAATAAGTTCTCTGGGACCAGGGCAGACACCAGGGTGGCTGAAGTCCCAGGCCTGCACCTGCCGGGTCTGCTGCAAGATCCTTGGGAGAGAGCCAGGCTGGGCTGTGTGAGAGGCCAGGTACTTGTTTGGACTGGCAGGCTTGAATAGGATGAATTTTTCAAAAAGATTAAAAAAAAAAAAACACTTGGAGGCTACTTGGGGAATTCTTCACAGCAGCCACCCTGCCTTTTGTGCCCCCACCCCTGTAGCCCCTAGGACGGTGGACACCTGATCCAGAGCCCAGCAGCTGCTGGTCCATACCCAAGACAGACCGTGCCTGACCACATGGGCCAGAAGCACGTCTCACCAGGCCTCTGCACCCAGGGTCCTGCAGGGCCAACTGTTACTCTAGGAGGAAGGTTGAGGCACCCCACAGAAGGGATCTGCAGGGCTTGGGGAGTCAGGAGTCCCCAGAAACTTGACTCAGTGCAGGGGCTGAATTAGCCCAAAGGAGCACTGAGAGTCCCTAGCGTCTAGGACAGCAAAGAACAAAAAGGTGGTGTGTGAGTTGTCCCTAATTGGTACACTTCAAGGACAGCATAACTGGTGGACTGAAGGCCCATGCTGCAGACAGAAGGGCATTGGGGGCCTTACAGCAAACTGAGGAACTGGGCTGAAAGCTGGACAACAGAAAAGAGTGCAGCTCAGGAAAGGAAAAAAGCGAAACCAACCCCTTATTAGCTCCTGCAGCCAGGAATATCAGCAGAACTGGCTTGGACAGTTTAAAGACAGCAGAAGGCTTTTTTTTTTTTTTTTTACCTCTTTCTTCCTTTCTTTCCTTCTTTCTTTTTCTAATCCTTCCTTCCTTCTATCCTTCCTTCCTTTCCATTTTTATTCCTTCTTCCTTCCTTTTTTAATTTTTTAAAATTCTTTCTTCCTTTCTTTCCTTCTCTCTTTTTTTACTTCTTCTTCCTTCCTTCTCTTTTTTTCTTTTCACACAAGTGACACAGTGAAACCTGGAGTTGTGAAAGACCAGAGTTAGACACAAAGAGGGATCATCCCAACAACTGAGACAGGGAGACAAATTTCACTTCACTACTCCATAGAACTTCCAAGGTGGGAGATATGAACACCAGTACACCTGCTGGAGGAGGAAAACCAACAAAGGAACCACCAATAGAAAAAAATGGAAGAAGGTGAAGTAGGGAGTGGAAGCCACACTAACCCTAATTCAGGACCAATCTGGAAATACAACCAAATGGTAGAGAAATTACCCAGAACAAACAACTGAACAAAAACAAGAGAGAAGCCTCAAAACCTTGTACACACGGAGGAATCCGCTTCAACACAACCTACCCACACCTGCACAGCAGAATATAAGACATGGTTGAGGGAGTGACACTCAGTTAACCAGCTGGAGGGAAGGACCCACCGAAGAATGAACCAACAACAATCAAAACCCAAAGACATACAGAGAACCAACATAAATGACAGCCCAAGACCAGCGAGCTCAGGAGATCAAGGAGATTGCACCACTGAATTTCACAGATCTTCTACCATAGAAGTTCACACCAGAAACACAGGGAATTAGAACAGATAAATTTAAGAAGCAGTGGCTAACAAGAAGAGTTTCACAAACAATAGGAAGACAAAGAAACAATCCCCAAAAGGAAGGAAAGGGGGAAACCTCAGAAAGAATGCTAAGTGAAAATAGAAGCAAGTCAACTATCAGATATTAAATTCAAAGCACTGGTTATAAGGAAGCTCAACGAGCTCACAGAGAATTACCAAAAACTACAGGGAAACTACAATGAACTCACTGAAAACTACATCAATATGAAAAAAGGAAATAGAAACTATCAACAAGGGCCAAGAAGAAATGAAGAACACAATTTTGGAACTGAAGAACGTAGTAAAAGGAATCCAAAGTAGGCTAAATGAAGCAGAGGATCAGATCAGCAAGCTGGAGGACAAGGTGGGAAAAAACACCCAGAAAGAGCAAGAAAAGAAAAAAGAGGCTCAGAAGAGGGGTTAAGTGAAATGCAGGACAACAGGAAATGTAATAATATCCATATAATAGGGATACCAGAAAGAGAAGAAGAGCAAGGGATAGAAAACCTATTTGAAAAAGTAATGATGGAAAATTTCCCTAATTTGATGAGAAAAAAAAAGTCACACAAATCCAGGAAACACAGAGTGTCCCAATCAAGAGGAACTCAAACAGGTCCACTTCAAGACACATAATTAAAATGGCAAAATTCCAAGACAAAGACAAAATCTTAAAGGCAGCAAGAGAAAAACAGGATAATATACAAAGGAGCCCCGATAGGGTTAGCAGGTGACTTCTCAATGGAAAAGCTCCAAACCAGAAGACAATGGCAAGAAATATTCCAAGTAATGAGAACCAGAGGTCTGCAACCAAGGCTACTTTACCCAGCAAGGCTCTCAATCAAGATGGAAGACCAAATAAGGAGCTTCCCAGACAAAAGGAGTCTAAAAGAATACACTTTCACCAAACCACTTCTGCAAGAGATGCTAAAGGACTGCTTTCAGAAAAGGAAGGAAAAGAGAAAGAGAGAGGGCAACACAGGTACGAAAAAATGGCAATGAATAAGTACATATCAACAATAAACTTAAATATAAACAGATTAAATGCTCCAGTCAAAGACACAGAGCAGCTGAATTGATAAGAAACCATGACCCACACATATGCTGCCTAGAAGAGACCCACCTCAGAACAAAAGACCTGCACAGACTGAAAGTAAAGGGATAGAAACAAATATCCCAAGCAAAAGGACAGGGGGAAAAAAGCCAGGGTAGCAATGCTCATGTCAGACAAAATAGACTTCCAGAAAAGGGCCATAAAGAGAGACCCAGAAGGTCACCTCATGCTACTTAAGGGAAGAATCCATCAAGAAGACATAAATATTGTAAATATATATGCACCCAACATAGAAGGATCCAACACATAAAGAAAATCTTGAAGGACTTCAAGAAAGATATTGACAGCAACACAATTATAGCAGGGGATTTCAACACCCCACTGTCAAAAATGGATAGATCTTTCAAACAATATACCAAGAAAAATATTGTGGCATTGAACAATGTCCCAGATCAAATGGACTTAACTGATATACATAAAACCTTTCATCCCAAAGAAGCTAATTATGCATTCTTTTCAAATGCACATGGAACATTTTCAAAGATACACCACATGAAATGACACAAAACAAGCCTCAACAAATTAAAAAAAAATTGAAATCATATCAAGCATTTTCTCTGACCAAAATGAACTAAAACTAGAAACCAACTTCAAGGAAAAAACCCCAAAACTCTAAAATTCATGGAGATTCAATAGCACGCCATTAAACAATGAATGGGTCAAGAATGAGATCAAGGAAGAAATCAAAAAGTTCCTGAAAACAAATGAAAATGAATTCACAACAACCCAAAACTTATGGGACACAATGAAGACAGCCCTAAGAGGGAAGTTCATAGTGATACAGGGCTACCTAAAAAAGATAGAAACATTTCAAACAAACAACCTAACCCTACATCTATAAGAACTCAAGGAAGAACAACAAAGACAGCCCAGAGTAAGTAAAAGAAAGGAAATAACCAAGATCAGAGCAAAATTAAACCACATAGAGGATAAAAGCACAATTCTAAGGATCATTGCATCCAGAAGCTGGTTCTTTGAAAAGATAAACAAAATCAACAAGCTTTTAAGCAGGCTCATCAAGAAAAAAAGAGAGAGGACCCAAATAAACACAATCTGAAGTGAAAGAGGAGAGATTACAACTGATACCAGAGAAATAAGAAATTACTATGAAGAACTGTATGCCAAAAAACTGGAAAACCTAGGTGAAATTGACAAATTTCTAGAAAAGTATCATCTTCCAAAACTCAAGAATAAGCAGAAAGCCAGAACAGACCAATAACAGCAGAGGAAATTGAAACAATAATCAAATAACTCCCAACACACAAAAGCCCTGGACTAGATGGTTTCACAGGAGAATTCTACAAAGCATTTAAGGAAGAGCTAACCCCATTCTCCAAAGATTATTCCAAAAAATTGGAGAAGTTGGAAGACTCCCAAACTCTTTATATGAAGCCAGCATCATCTTAATCCCAAAAACAGATAAAGACACAACAGAGAAAAAAAACTTCAGGCCAATATCGCTGATGAACATAGATGCTAAAATCCTCAACAAAATATTGGCAAACTGCATCCAACAATACATTAAAAAGATCATATATCATGACCAATTGGGATTCATCCCAGTGATGCAAGGATAGTACAATATTCACAAATCAATACACATAATACATCCTATATACAAAAGCAAAGACAAAAATCACATGATCATATCAATAGATGCAGAAAAAGCATTTGATAAGGTACAGCACCCATTTATGATAAAAACACTCAGCAAAGTGGGAATAGAGGGAGAATTCCTCAACATAATAAAAGCTATATACGAGAAACCTACAGCCAACATCATGGTCAATGGACAAAAACTAAAATCTTTCCCACTGACATCAGGAACAAAATAAGGTTGTACACTTTCACCACTTCTATTCAACATAGTATTGGAAGTTTTAACCACAGCAATCAGAAAAGAAGTAGAAATAAAAGGCATCCAAATTGGACAGAAGGCAACAAAACTGTCATTGTTTGCAGATAACATGATAATGTACATAGAAAATCCTATAGACTCTGCCAAAAAGCTGCTTGGCCTAATAAATGAATTTGGAAAAATAGCAGGATACAAAGTCAACATCCAGAAATCAAAGGCATTTTCGTCAACAATGAAACACCAGAAGCAGAAATCAGGAAAAAAACCCATTGTATATAGGAACAGGAAAATAAACTACTTAGGAATAAACCTAACCAAGGAGGTAAAAGTTCTGTACTCAGAAAACTACACAACACTGAAAAAAGCAAGAAAGACACAAACAAATGGAAACATATACCGTGTTCGTGGATCGGAAGAATTAACAAAATGTCCGTACTACCCAAAGCAATTTATAGATTCAATGCAATCCCTACTAAAGAACCAATGACATCTTTCACAGATATAGAACAAACACTTCAAAAATTTATATGGAACCATAAGTGACCCTGAATAGCTGATGCAATTTTGGGAAAGAAGAACAAAGTAGGAGGGATCACAATACCTGATACCAAACTGTATTACAAGGCCACTGTAATCAAAACAGCCTGATACTGGCATAAAAACAGGCACATAGACCAATGAAACATAATAGAGAGCCCAGAAACAAACACAACTCCCTACAGTAAATTAATTTTTGGCAGAGGGGGCAGCAGCATAAAATGGAGTAAAAATAGTCTCTTCAATGATCGTATTTTTTAAATAGTGCAAGAGAAACTAATATCCACTGAAAGCTTTTCACTTTAAGCAAGCACACCAGATAATTTGTTCCTCCAACTGGGAGGAAAATGCAACAAGCCAGACATCTGTGCAAAAACTTACCATACCCCCTCAAGTCCTGTAATTCTAGCTACAACTCTATCTTCTGGTCCTGACTAAATCTTCATTTACTCCCTGAGCAGATGAAATTTCAAATCCACACCAGTTTTTAACATCTGCTGGGCCTTAATATACAGGAACAAAAACAAAATTCCTGTATGCCACCTACTAACAGGATTAAAATTCGTATCAGACTCAAAAGCACACAGAATTAGAAACCACATTTTCTCCTAGCCAATCCAGGCATCAGCCAGACGGCTGAAGTAGGCAATGCTAATTATGTTACATGCAGCAACATTGCCTCAACATCCAGTTAATCAGTTGTATGTTTCTTATTTTAAATGTCCTCAACAACAGAAAATGTGCCTTATGGTCTAAAAAGAAACTTAGGGGTGTTTTCAGAATCATTTTCTCATACATGGCTGTGAAGAAAACAACAGCTAATTTGTATTTTTGGCTGAGTAATTTACATTAATCTTCAGAATCATAGTATTTAGACAAGCTTTCAGTGTGTTACAAAGTGAGAAACTGACAAACTAGTCAAAACAATGTTCTTTTACAAAACTTTTCTCATTAAAAATTTCAACTCTTTTGTAAGTACCAAATGCTGTGGTCTTTCGAAACCACAGTTATACAAAGTGTGGTTCATGGCTTGGCAGCATTGGTACTCTGTGAGAACTTGGAAATGTAAATTTTCAGGGTCCGTTCCGAACTTACTGAACCATACCTCTGGAGGGAGGCCAAGGAATCTGTGTTTTAGCAAAGGCCTCCAGGTGATTCTAATGTGCTGGTCTAAACGACAAATTTCAGAACTCTAATAATAGTGAAATTGTGGAACAATCATACCAAATAAGATTGGTAAAATGAAATAGGTTTTAAAGGTCCAGAGTATACAGCAGTCAAAAAAATGCAGTCAGCATAAACCCCACAACCATGTCCCCTTACTTCTAAGTAAATGAAGACTATGAAATTCACACATAGATGTAGCCAACTGCTTGCGAGTTCATGTCTAGTTACACTATGGTTCAGAAATATTTGCACATCACACCAGAATCTGAGTTCGCACTTGGGATCCCAAATCCTTTGTAAATGTGAAGGGTAAATTCAGAATCAAAATGTCTCAAAGAAGCAGAGTTTGCCAAGAATCTTGCCAGTCATTTTTCTCAGGGTGACCCTAATTTTCAGACTTGAGGAATATTTTCCTTTCCTGATTAATACTTCTGTAGGATGATTAGTGTACTGTGTTGGTGTATACATTAAGACAAGCCAACTTTTCCCCACTATCAAGGACACCATTATAATGCCATATTGTTTTGCCATATGAATTGTTCCTACTTCATGTGTATAAAATAATTTCCTCTATTGAAAAAATAATCATTCAAGGAGTTTTTTTTTGAAATTTTTGAGCCCTGGCTGGTGTGGCTCAGTTGGTTGGAGCATTGTTCCAAAAACAGAAAGACTGTGGGTTTAATTACCAGTCAGGGCACGTTCAGGAGGCAAAAGATCAATGTTTCTCTCACATTGATGTTTCTCTCCATCTTTCTTTCCCTCCATTCCCCTCTCTAAAATTAATAAGCATTTCTTCAGGTGAAGATTAATAAACAATTTTATATATATTCAATGAGCATGTATATATTTATATATATATTCTATATATATATAAATACATATTTTTTAATGAGGATGTCTGACTGAATTTTATTTTAAGAGATGTTGATGTAAGTGGTCTATGGTGGGACTCAGGCAAGTATAACATTAAAAGCTTCCCAGATATTTCTGATGTTCAGTCAACTTTGAAAACCACTATTCTCAGGTGCTGGGTTAAATTTGCTTTTAACTTTTATGACAAGAGTATTTTACAGGTGGTGCTGTATATGCTATATTGGGAAGCACACTGGTTGTTCTACTTTTAGCAATTTTAAGATTGAACAGTGGATTAAGGTGGTGACAACCGTAGTTCTCCTTTGTAAAAGTTCCCATTAGCCTTTCATCTAATGGCTTGAACCATGGATGCGCATTACCTGAAGCAAGTGATTCATTAAGATTTATAAAATGGCAATTTCCTAGTTGTCACTTCTAAAAAGAAAGAAAAAACAAACAAAACAAAGAACACCATAAAAGGGTGACCAATATGGTAGGCCAATATCAACACCAGGCTTACATGTATTCTCTCCTACCTCTGCTCACTTATGAGGAACATGGGGCTGATGTGTTCCAAACACTGGCCATTTTCCTCTAAATAACACAGAACCCTTGCAAATGAACTGCACACAGATGACAGACAGGCTTATTTTTAGGCCTTTAGAATCAAATTAGAATATCCCATCAGATACTTACTTGTGTGAATGTTAATTTCAAATATATTTAAATGTCTTCACATCTTGCTTTTTTTGGCTCATCACATCCAGTAGAGCCTCTTCCACTGTGTAATCACAAAAATGAATAAAAATAGTGTGCTTATAAAGGACTCAGGCACTACAAAACTGATCAATTGTTAATTCTATAAAGTGACTAAACATGTCATCCTCTGCAATAACTCCATTGCCCTGCGTTTTGGTGAGAAAGATGCCCATTGACTCTGTAAAAATGCAGTCATCATCTCAATTATTTGTTTAAACTATCTCAAACCCCCAACTCCAATGAGAAGAAAAATCTGCATGGTATTTTAAAAACCATGGACTATATGGTTATTAATTGCAGAAGATTTGAGACAGAACTGGTATCAGCAGCCAAAATAGCCACAGTCTTTATTTATTGATGTCTTATTATTTTTGATAAAACACCAATTTTACAATGAGCATTTGACTTATGGGAACTCAAGTCTCAGTCAAATTCTTCAGTGTGGCAAGATGAGGACTTTTTGCCCTGGCCAGGGTGTTCAGTTGGTTGGAGCATTGTGTGGCACACCAAAAGGCTGAGGGTTTGATTCCCAGGCAGAGAACATACCTAGGTTACAGGTTCAGTCCCCAGTCAGGCAAGTATGGGAGGCAACTAACTGATGTCTCTCTCTCTCAAAGCAGTAAACATATATATTTTTTTAATTTTAAAAGATAAGGATTTCTAGAGCTTCTCCTTGGGATAAACATGTTTGTTATTTATCTCTTATCCCCCATCATACCTGAGCCATATGTATGAAGGGTTCAGGTAGTATTTCTTGAACTGAAAGAATGAATGGTCTAGTACAAACTTTGGCCCTGGACCAGACTGTCATGGTTCAAATCATAGTTTGTCACAGCTACCTGTGTGTCTTCATCCTGTTATGTCTAACTTTTCTCACGCACAGAAGGGAGGGAATGATTGTGTCTACTCTGTAGGGCTCAGGGAGGGGTAAATTAGATAGTACATAAAAATACTTAGTGCTGTATGGTAATACAGCCACTGTAGAAAGCAGTATGGTGGGTCCTAAAAAAATAAATAATAAAATTCCCATATGATCCAAAAATTCCACTTGTGAGTATATACCCAAAAGAATTGAAAGCAGAGACTCAGACTGACATTTGTACATCCATATTCATAGCCACATTATTCACAATCACCAAAAAGTAAAAGCAACCCATGTGTCCATGGATGGATGAATGGATAAACAAAGAGTGATAAATAAATGCAACAGAATATTATTCAGCCTTTAAAAATGAAGAAATTCTGACACACACTACAGCATGGATGAATCCAGGAGATATTATGCTCAGGGAAGTAAGCCAGAGGCAAAAGGACAATTATTATGTGATTTCACTTACATGAGTTACCTAGAGCAGTTCAATTTATAGAGACAGAAAGTAGAATGGTAGTTGCCAAGGGATGTAGGAAGGAGAAATGAGGAACTGTTGTTTAATGGGAACAGAATTTTGGTTTTACAAGATGAAAAGAATTCTGTGGATGGATGGTGGTGATTGCACAACATTGTAAAGGTACTTAATATCACTGAATTGTATACTTGAAAGTGGTTAAGTGGGTGAATTTTATGTTACTTGTATTTCACCACAATTTTTTAAATGTTTATTAGTGCAGTACCCAATAATACCGTTATTCAACAAATGACAGCTAGGTGCTACTATAATTTTCTGTAGTCAACAAAGCAAATATTTAACACATATCCCCTAATGTAAAAATGACAAATACCCACAGAAAACTCTAGTGAAACAGATATTTGCAATCAAAGATCCAACTCCATTTCAAAGCCTCCTTGCCCACCCATCCCTCTCCACCTGCACTGGTACTATGTGGCCTCACTGGGGATGTTAACCAGCTAGTTTCCCAAATCTCAGCTGTGCATATCAGCCCTTAGGTTGTGAGGTGTGTGGAAATTCAGTACACAAGAATAATGGCACCCAGGGACAGACTCACAACCATGCCCAGCATACAGAGTGCCACACTCCTAACAGACCCGAGGGCACAACAGCAGGACAGAATGCAAACAAAATTCAAGTTTGATCTGGGGAGGACTGGGCCATGGGAACCAATTTTATGGTTCTTTGGATCTGTGTCTGTGTGCATGTGCACATAAACACACACCTGTTGAGAGGGAATTAATCCAAAAATAAAGATGAAGAAATCTGTCTTCAATGTAAAGCCAGGTTGCATAATCAGTTCTGAAAGCAGAGAAAAGGTAACAGATGTTTACATTACAATATGGCTGCTTCTGGAAAGGCTGCCAAATGATTTAAATCTTCAGGAAGGCTGCAGTGATTTGTTACCCCCACTAATACATGTAGAGAATGCACCCCAATAACATTTTCTTTGCATGGCCCTCATTAAACATTCCACTGTACAAAACACCTATAGCTTTCAAGTCAGTTAAAATTTTAAAACTGAACACCAATGATAAAGGTAGAATTAAATAACTTATTTCAATACTCACATTGTAAAACTTGCTGTCTTTGGTAAACAGGAATGCATTAAAAATGAACTCATAATCCCTTTTAACTTTTGGGTATTTTATGACCACTATTAAGAGAAATTTTTAAATAGAGTAGCCTACAGCCATGGAAAAGAATGATATATAGCTCTTTTTACTAATTCACCATCCTTTCCAGAATGGCTCCAGAGCAAGTCTGAGTCTCATATGAATGCACATGAAATGGTCACCACTGCACAGGATGTCTCCATCAGCAAGGGGATTTCACCTGATCACATGGATGTCAGCCTTCTCCCCACACATGCATTCACCACATGCCCTCCCATCAGCCTTTACCAAATAAACAAAGAAGACACAGACTATATGATGTATGATCCCATTTATAAAAAATAATTAGGTCTAAATGTCTATATGTGGACAAAAGCAGAAGGGGGAATTGAATATATATTTGCCAAATTATGAAAAGCAATTATTGCAGTAACAGAATTGGGTTCATTATTTCTTCCCTTTTAATACTATTCTATATAGTGTTTGAATTTTCTACCCCAAGCATATATTGTCTTTATAATTTTTTTTAAAAGACATCTTCAAAACAGAAGCCTAAAATAATTAAAGAATCTTGGCTTCCGCATTGGGAGGCCTGAGTTCCCTGCCAGACAGAAAAAGCTGGGGATACTGGATAAGCCATTTTACTCTGGACCTAAAAGGTTGCAGTTTCTCAAGTGACATTGTAGATCAGATAATTTTTTGTTGTCAGGGAAGTACTGTGCATTATAGGATGTTTAGCAACATCTCTGATCTCCACCCACTAGAGACCCACTCCACATCTCCCAACACCGCCAAACATCCTCTGGTAAGCAAAACTGTCCCCACTTGAGAACTACTGCTCTGGATGGTCTTTAAGTTTCTTCCTTGCTGGAAACCCTCTTTGATTATTTTAGAAGCTGTGTCTAAGTCTGATATGTTAGACCCAAAGGTATCTATGGGATATGAAGGACTCACCAATATTTTCCTGATTCATAAACAAAGGATGATATGAAAATGAAGAAAATAAAACCATGAGTTTTTATAGAAAACTTTAGGACATATAGCACAAATATGAAACCAAGAGAATTCAAGCAGTCACAGTGACCATTAAAAAAACTAGTAATGATAATAACCCTTTCTTTTGACTGTTCCACTTTTAGTTAAGACAATTCAAATACTGCAGCAACATTCAACTGCTGTCTTGCCTGGAATACACTTACAGCATTCGCAGAGACAACTCAGTTTGTTTTGTATGGAATACCATCTTTTCATGGGGAAAAAAAACCTAGTGTTTTTTCTTTATACTACAAGGGTATCTTCAAATCTTCCAAGTAGGATATTCTATTCTTCTGCACTACCAAATTACAATCTCATAAAAAGAGACAAATTAGCTGCATCTTTACTATCTTTTAAAATACTGGGTGTTTTATCATTTTATTGACAAGAACTCCCTAATATCTGACACTATCACACTTCTGAATTAACATTATTTGTGCTCATGCTAATGACTTGTTACTGTAAGATCCTGACATCTTTTTAATTTAAAAGAGTGACTTAAAAAGATTCAACATTGTTTTAGATTCATGATTCTGAAAATCAGCATCTCATCCATGTAGAGAAAGCCATCCAATAACCAAGATGTTTAATTAACATCAACACCCTACACCTGGCACACACTGAATGTTCAACAAATGTATGATACCATTACTACTACCCACAACCTAGGTAGAAAACAGGGTTTATTCCAAATTATTAGTTTGGTTTAACAGCAACTAAAAAGCACAATGTATGAAAGAGACTATCACACAGTAAATTAATGTTCTGAGCTCTCTTTCACAAGTCAAACCATTACCTAAAACTGCCTCATCATTATTTTTACATTTATGTCTTTCCATGTGTTCAGAAAAATCCAAATTGAGTCACTCCATCCAATCCTCTTCCACAGCCACTCCCTCTAAATGTCTGCTTTGTAATTACAAAGGAGACAGCTACTAGGACTCAAGCTAGCTGGTGCATACAATTGTCAAATCCTTAAGCTGGATTCAGCTGAGTCTTGAGAGTGAAAAAAGTGGATGTGTGGTTGTCCTCTGGAAAGACAGCTGAAATGAGGGTCCCATCCATCACAACAGCCATTCTTTATAGGTTTCTACTGGAAAGAGCACCGGGCCAGGAGTCAGGACCCCAGGGTTCTAATCCCAGTTGTTTTTATAACCATAGTGATTCAAGTCACAATACCTCCTACCTGGATCTTCTAGAAAACAGAACTCTGAGGTAACTTCAAGATTTAAAATTCTGCAAGCCTTGAGTCTTTCTTTAAACCAGATTATTAAATTAAAGTTGTGTTTTAAAAACACACACATAAAAGCCCTTTTAATTGACTTTATGGAGGAAAATGGGTGTATCTTGCATGGTGACTATAAACAAGAAGAGTTATTTTATTTTTACCATAAATATCAAATAGATAGGAAGCCAATGTTAATTTTATCTTGAGAGAGGTAAAGTAATCCAAAGGCTAGTCTGTGTGCTGTGATGGCTTTCCGTATATGTAAACAAATAGAGCCAGAATACAGAGTGAAAAAAAATCCCAAAATGGAAGAAGGCATGAGACAGAAAAGATATATCTTCTAAAAAGATATATAAAACTGCAATATGAGAATTTTATTATTAAGTTAAGCCTCTTAGTTTAGAAATCCACAAAACTCTCCAACTGGGCAGCTAATTGAGAGTTAGGAAGAACCAAAGAGTTTCCCCTCTTCTTTTCACTCATCATAGGCAATATAGAAACCCCTGCTTAATAATGATAATTTGACTTTTGTCAATGCACTTCAAATCAGAGGATTACATTGCATTGGCTGGCAATGATGCCATACCCTGGGAAAGTCTGTGGTGAATGTAATTTTAATATCATCTGCATCAACACTTCATTTACATAACAAAGTATTATGTTAAGTGTAACAATGAATGAGCTGTGCAGATAAAACCAGTTATTAGAGAAAGGCTTTGTGCCACTGAAAAGGTAGCAATGACATAAAGCAAAGAATCTTTGTGTGTGTGTGACTAAATACAACTAGGTCATCAAACAATACACATCTCTAAAAAGAGCAAAAAATGAATATTGGAATTCAAGTGACCTAGAACATTCTAGTACTAAAAATAAGGAGAGGTTACCGCTAATGAAAAATATTATTTGTAGATTTTTTGTATGTTGAGAAAGAAGTAAATAAATAAATAAAATCAATTTTTAAAATGTGAATTAGTAGCCACTGCTTTTCTGGAAAGGGTAACTTTCTTATCTTTAACAGCTAAAACTAGCCAAGCCAAATTGTGACTTTATAAATTTTAAAGTGTCAAAGGGTAGTGAGGATGGTCTGGGAGGGAAGTCAATGAAGTCATAGAACACAGAACAATGAAACAGAAGAACTGAGAAAGAAAGGAAACATAGCTTTCGATGAAGAAAATCCTGATCAGGAAATGTCTACACAAATGAAGAAATCTTTCTACACCAATGAGCAACACCAACTCACACAGCCAGATTGGGAGGACATAAGTCCTCGTTAGTCATGACGACTCTGAAAACCGCTCTTATGCTGCCTCATTAAGATCTGTATTTCCAGTTCAAACGAAGTGTTGGGATTGTGCACTGATTTATGACTACACACTTAGCAGAAATGCTTCTCACTGCAAAACCCATAGTGAGCTGTTGAAGAATTCTTCTAGTCGTACATACATCTGTTCTCAAGTCACTTACTGGATGAAAATACTGATTGTATTGTGAAAAGAGTAGGTAGTCCTAAATTATTTTAGCCATTTTTTTCTAATCCAGTCCCTGCTTGAACAGGGCTCAGACGCAGAGACAAATTGCCCCCACCCTGTCCCCAAGTGGTCTGGTGGGGGCCAGTGTGATCAGAAAGCTAAGCCAGCAATATATGCAAGTTTGGGTGTATGTGTCTGCAGGTGGGGTTTTCAGGTTCTTGTGCACAATCTCTGTACGGAGGATATTATAGAAAGAAACAGGCCAAGATTTTGAACACGCCCATCTCCACACACGGGGGTCGTATGTCACATCACATCAACCTTGCCAGTCTTGGAGGGATGGCCCCTGTAAAGTTAAAGGGGGAAAAGTGTTCAGAGATACAGATGCTTGACAGGGGAAGGGGTTGTGCCTAAATCCTGGTAGGGGGATGGGTAGGCACATAAATAGGTCCCAGCTATTCAATGAATCCGCAGTTTTACATTTTGCTGGGGAGTTGATTCATAGCTTGGCTAAGGTTCTTAGATGAATCTGTGGTGCCCTCAAACGTTAAATGATACTGACTCAAGAGAAAAACCCATCAGTGGCACTGTGTCTGGCTTGGGCTGCCTCCCTAGGACCAGGATATCCGGCTTTCCATTTCCCATCCTTCCCAAGTATGAGCTCACGGCTTTTGAGTTAAAGACGCCCTGCCTTTCAGAGGCGGACTGACAAAGCAAAAGAGGCGAGAATAGGATTGAAGAAGAGGGAAAGAAATATAGACATGCTGGTTTGATGGGCAAATCCGGAAAGAGATAACTTCAGAGCCACTCCAGCTCTCAACTTGCGCGGGAAGCTTAGAGCTGCCCGCTGGAAGAGGCGTCCAGGGCTCACACAGCGCCTTCCAGAAAGAGCCCCGCAACTAGGAATTCAGGTGGAGGCTTACCTGCTAACTCCCGCTGGCTCATACAAGGACCCAAGGTTGAAGACCCAGGAGATGAAGCCCCAAGCCCGGCTTCTCCAAAGCAGAAACTCACTGTGAGCTCGCCCTCCCTATCTTAGTACCAATCCACCAAGTGGCCTCTCCCGCACCCACGAGGCACCCCGGGGTCTCTTAATGACAGGCAGGAACCCCGAAGTTGGAAGCAACCGATGCCCCTCCCCATCCACACATCCTCGCTTAGGAGGGCCAATTTCAACTTTGCGGTGCACGCCAACTGACGCACAGTTCATTCGCACGCCAGAGCACCTGGATGAGGGTGTCTGCCCTATGGGTCCGAGAGGCAGCAGCTGCCTAGGAGTCATAAATTGAGCACGGGATCCAAAGCCACCCCAAACCTTCCCCTGACTTTCCCCTGACAAGTCTTCTTACTCAACTACAGCTGGCAGTTAAGTCTGCGTATCCAAGGCGAGGCACGGATCTCCGCAGGGGAGTCAGAGGACTCTCACAGTGCCGCCTCTGCGCGGACCCCCGGGGAATGGCCCATCACCTCCACAGGCACCGAAAGTTCCCATGTTTCCCCAAAGACAAGTCCGAAACTGCCGGGAAGCAGCGGCCACGTCTCCACAACTGGTGTCCACAGGCAACTGCGCGCCAGTCTGGGCGCGGGGTCCAGAGAGGCAGGCAGTGAGCCTTGTGGAGCAGAGTCCAGCAAGCGTGCCGACAGGTAGAGACTAGGCGGGCCGCGGGCAGCGCTTATTCGTGGGGTTGACCGGCTGCCCCTGCTACGGCCACGAGGTCCAGAGGTCCACGAGAGCCGCTACTCAGTCCCCTCGTTCTCACCGCTGGGCCTCCGCCTTCTCTCCCGAGCGCTTCTCTGTGGCCACTATCACGCGGGTGCTTGGGAAAAGGTATTCTTTCTGAACTCCTGCAAGCCACGTCAAGTCCGGAATAAGGGAGAGGAACTTAGAATTCCACTCGCAATTGAAAGCAAACCCCAAGCGTGCTGTCTCCATCTGAGAACCCAAAGCAGTTTGCAAACAGGCTGCCTTAGCCTCCCTGCATGTAGCACATGCATAACTAATCTGGCGTCTTATGTAATTTGCTTACATGTGAAAGGAGGAAAATCTGAACATATGTCAATACCTGAATATTTTCGTCTTTAAAAATCATAAAAATACAGCTAAGATTCTTTGACTTGAACCTCATGTCATACCCTTGTCCTTCTCCCCTCCCCAAGTGAAGTAACCCTCATAATCACTGACGAAGTGGAGCATTATTCACTTTGCAGAGGACTCATCTGATCTCCATTTTATAAGTCCAAGGAGCAGAGAAGTAACATAACTTACTGAAGACCACACAGTTAGTGGTAACTGTGTGTAATTTAAACCCGGGAAGCATCTCACAGAATCCATGTTCTTTGCTACTCTGTATTGCAGAAGAGGCATCCCCTGAGAACTTGTTCAGAATGCTGACTTTCAGAGCCCACCTGGAATCAGAATCTTCATTGTAACAAGGTCCCCAGGTGGTTGGTATATGCATAAAGTTTGAGAAGCATTACCCTCTGCCACCATGCTGTGCACTATCATTGGTTTGTCTTATAATCTTCCGGTCGTTTCACTCTGCATTGACATGAAATTAGGCATCATCCTGCGGAGTTGCAGTCCAAAGTCTATTTGCCCTTCTCTGAGTTTACTTTTTGAAATAATCGATGGCCAACCTCCTGTCTCTGTTCTTCCTACACACACACACATATTCCCTATTAAATATTTTGTTTATCATTTAACATTTTCAATCTTTTCCTCCTTTATTAGCAAAATTGGGATTCTGCAGCCAAACACAGTCTTGTTACCAAGTAGTCACCAGTCAAAGGGGGAATTCATACATCAGAGACAGGGGCTGGATCTTATCCCTCAGTGATGAGATTCTATGAAGGACAAGGACAAAGCCAAAACAGACCTGGAACTACACAGCAGAAGATGCCAGAGCTCTCCATTCATCCATTCACTCAGTGAAATTGAGGACCTACTCTGTGTTAGGCACTACAACAGTTGCTGGTATAAGCAGAAGTAAACAAAACAGTAAAAAATCCTGCTCCCATAGAGCTTACCTTTTAGTGAAGAAATACAGGGAAAAATAAAGTGCAGAAAGGGAGAGGAGTGCAGGGTGGTTGTGTTTTTTAAACATGGTATTCAGGCTAGTTCTCACCGAGAAGGTTACATGTGAACAGACTCCAAAGAGCTAAGGGATTAGGTCATTTAGAATTCCACTTTCATTCATTCACCTAATATTTAGTGATCCAACACTATGAGTCAGACATGGTTCTAGCCTAGGTCTGTGTGTTTTCTTGAGACTGCTTAAGTTTCTTGCATATATATATGCAAACAAATTTGTGTGGCTGAACTTATTATTATAATATCCCATTCCAGATGTTTAGTATTGTTTGGGGATTAAATGTGTCCCCCAAAATGTATATGTTTGTATCCTAACCACCAGTATCTCATAATGTGCTTTTATTTGGAGAAAGGGTCTTTACAGAGGCAATAAAGTTAAAATTAAGTCATTAGGGTGGGCCTTAATCTAGTATGACTGATGTCCATCTAAAAAAGTGAAATTTAGAGGCAGACACAGACAAAGGGAGGGAAAAGGTGAAAGAAGGGAAGATACCAAGGTGATGCTTCTGTAGGCAAGGAAGGCCAAAGACTGTAGGCAAATCACAAGAAGAGAAGAAAGGAGTGGAGTAGATCTCTCTCTTGGCCCTCAGAAGGAACCAACCTTGATCTTGGAGTCCTAGCCTACAATAAATTTCTATCGTTTGAGCCACCCAGCTTGTGTTACCTTTTACAGCCTCCCAAGCAAACCAACACTGATGTGTTTCTATGGTAAGCTGGTACAGTTAAGTGACTCACCTACAACTTCCAGTGATCTGATGTCTTTTGTGCAATAGCAAAAAAAGCCAAAAGAATCTCACGAATTGACATTTACTAACTGAGTTTATCACAAGGAAAAGCAAATTTTGTAAAAAAAAAAAAAAACTAACCAGCCCCAATTTTTCAATTATCTCTTTAGCAACTATTTATCAACAGCCAGTATGTGCCAGACTCTGGGATATGATGACAAGCAAGGCAGATGTGGTACCTGCTCACATGTGACTTGTGTGTATTATTATGGGAATACTTGGACAGTAAACAAATCAACAAATATATGAGCAAGATGATTTCAGAGAAGAATACGTGCTTAAAAGAAAATAAAAAAAGGCTAGAGGATTAAAGAAATGGGAGGTACATTTAACTTATTGACTGGCCAGGGAAGGTACCTATCAAATGATGACATTTGAGCCAACACAAAGGCCATCCAAGCAAAAATCGGCCAAAGAGCTGTCCCAGGCAGGTTAACAATCTCTTGGAAGATGATGTCTCTGCCATTCATTCCATAGCACCCTTACCTTCTCTCTTTGCCACCCATTTTGCATCCTTTGAAGCTGTGCAAAATTAATCTCTTTTTCATAAAAATGGGGTCAAATTATCTTCTTATGCAAGAACCTGTGAAGGTCATGCCCAAGGGTTTTGCACACATGCACACACTCACACACTCACAAAACATTCCTTAATGTGTCTCTGTTCTTGTAGGTAGCAAGACCACATGATTTGGACATTGTGCATATTTTCCTCTTTTGTATAACATTCAGAACACTACTGGACATGTCCTGGTGCTTATTCAACCCATTGATGCTAGAACAGGTAAAAGAGTCCAGTAAAATAGCAGAATACAAAATTAATATTCAGAAATCAGTTTCATTTTTATATGCCAATAATAAAAGAAAAGGAAGTCAAGAAAACAATCTCACTCACAATTGCTTCAAAAAGAATAAAACACCTACTAATAAACCTAACCAAGGATATAAAAGACCTGTACTCAGAAAATTATAAGACACTAAAGAAAGAAACTGAAGAACATATGCATAAGTGGAAACACATACCATGTTCATGGATAGGAAAAATTAACATCATTAAAATGTCCATACTACCCAAAACAAGCTATAGATTCAATACAATTCCTATCAAGATTCCAAAAACATATTTCACAGAACTAGAACAAATACTTCAAAAATTTATATGGAGCCACAAAAGCCCCACATAGCAACAGCAATCCTGAGAGAGAAAAACAAAGTTGAAAGAATTACTCTACCTAATATCAAACTATACTATAAGGCCATAATAATCAAAACAGCATGGTACTGTCATAAAAACAGACACATAGATCAATGGAACAGAAAAGAGACCCCAGAAATAAACCCACACCTTTATAGTCAATTAATAGAGGAAGCAAGCACATACAGTGGGATAAAGATAGTTTATTCAACAAATGGTGTTGGAAAATTGGACAGATACATGCAGAAAAATAAAACTATATCACCTTCTTATGCCACACACAAGAATATATTCAAAATGGATTAAAGATTTAAATGCTAAACCTGAAACCATTAAAATCCTAGAAGAAAAAAAAACATAGGCAAAAAAATCTCAGACATTGCTCATAGCAATATTTTTTTCTGATGTATCTCCTCAGGCAAGGGAAACAAAGGAAAAAAATAAACAAATGGAACCATAACAAGGTGCAGCTGAGTGGGGGGGCCCAAATAGAAATTTGTAATGGGGTCCAGAACTCAGGGTTCAGGAAAAAATATATATATATAGATGTCCTCACCCCCACAAGTCTGAGCTAGGGGATGGGAGACATGGAGCAGGGCCACTGAGAGTTGTTTGGAATAGCAACAGTTTTGCAGATAACCTCTAAAACAGTCATTTAACATATCTACAACCTTTAACTGGTTTCAAAGATATGTTAAACAGCTGTGGCCACACTTTGAGCCAGGGGGGATGGCAGTGACTTCAACCCATGATGTAACTGCGAGGAAAATCCCCGTTTACAGCACCTATATGAGAGCTTGGAGATGATTAGCTCCACACCACAGGGCCATACCTGCCCGGACTTACTATGACAACCCAGTAAAGCTGGAAAGCATACAGGATTGCTGGCAGCTGTGGTCAATTGTGGGAGGAGTTGGAAATGGTGTGGCAGAGGAAGATTAGTGCTGGGATTTAAACCCAAGTGAGGCAGTCATGCAGTGTCTTTTTTGGGACCATGCAGCTTGAACAAAGAAGAACCACAGACTTCTATTTCTTTTTCTGGATATGGTACCCCAGACTGGGCAAAGTGGGGAAGGAAGGACTGTGCATTTGTGGGTGTTTTAAAGAACTTTGGGATCTCAATGAAGACATTAAGCCATTACTCTAAAGTTTGTATAACTTTTTAAATAAGTAATACCTTTCCTATTCACCAGTCTCTAGCATTGAGAGATGTCTTTCCCTGGTGGCAGACAAGGTAAACCTAGTACAGTGGGAGGGACCCCCGGAGCACAAGGGTAGGTTCGTTTGGCAATAGTAAATCATTCACACACACACCTGGATCTGTTCTGTAACAGAATTACAACAAATTAAAAAGTTTCTTGCACAACAAAAGAAACTACCAACAAAATAAAAAGGCAACCCACTGAATGGAAGAACATATTCACCAATACATCTGATATAAAGAACTTATAAAACTCACACCAAAGAAACAAACAATCAAATTTAAAAATGGGCAAAAGACCTGAATAGATACTTCTCCAAAGAGGATATACAGATGGCCAATAGACATATGAAAATATCTTCCATTTCTCTAATCATGAGAGAAATACAAATTAAAACTGTAGTGAGAATCACCCACACCTGTTACAATGGCTATCATCAATAAATCAACAACAAGAGCCCACGAGGATGTGGAGAAAGGGGAACCCTTTCACACTGTTGATGGGAACATAGATTGGTACAGCCACTGTGGAAAGCAGTATGGAGACACCTCAAAAAATTAAAAATGGAACTGCCTTATGACCCAGTGATTCCTCTTCTGGAAATTTACCCAAAGAAACCCAAAACACTAATTCGAAAGAACATAAGCACCCCTATGTTCATTGCTGCATTGTTTATAATCGCCAAGATATGGAACCAGCCCAAGTGCCAATCAGCAAATTAATGGATCAAAAAACTATGATACATTTAAACAATGGAATACTATGCAACAGAGAGAAAGAAGGAGCTCCTACTTTTTGTGACGGCATGGATGGAACTGGAGAGCATTATGCTAAGTGAAATAAGCCAGGCAGTGAGGGATCAATACAGTATGGTCTCACCTTTAACTGTAACCTAATCAAAGAAAGAAAAAAGCAAGAAAAATATAACCAGAAACATTGAAATTAAGAACAAGCTGGCAGTAATCAGAGGGGAGGTGGGAAGGGATAATGGGGGGAATGGGGGAGGGTTTTCAGGAACAACTATAAAGGTCACATGGATGAAACCAAGGGAGTGTGGAAGCGGGCGAGGGAGGTGGGATGGCTGGGGTGGGGACGGAATGGAGGGTGGGAAATGCAGACAACTTTAATTGAACAATAAAATAATTAAAATTAAAAAAATAAAATATTACTTTGAAAAAACATGTTAAGTAATATGCCAACAGTTGAAATGACAATTCAATGGCAGAACTATGCCATGAACTGCCATCTTTAACTGCAAGGCAAGGGCTAGGGTGAACAAGCAAAAAGCATTTGTCTATTCCTTTGTCTATTTGTCTTTAAAATTGTCAAAGCACTGTTTTCTAACCTTTTCCTTTACCATAGCCCTCTAGATTTCAAGTCCGTCTTTCTCTTCAGATATTTGCTTGGCTTTCCCTTGCTTCAAACTAGGAACTGGGAGAACATTGATAAATGAAACAACTGGTACAATTTTCGTTTTACAGACTGTCTCTTTTTCAGCAGACTGAGGAAATGTGAGTCAAGCAAGCTTCTTAGAGCTCAGTGTATTTTGACATACATCTGTAACTCCTATATTAACAGCTCCCCAGCACACATGGGGTCCTTCCCCTCACTCAAACAGTAGGGAATGTGGCACCCTGCCAGACTAAAGACTGTGGGCAACAAGCCATGCCAGCTCAGGTCCTGTTTACATGAATCCTAACAGAGCCTCCTGCTTGAGAGTAAACATCTATAAGTGACTTCAGGTGGCCTTTGTGAATCACTTTCTATTCTGGCCTCCTACAGAACTAGTCATGGAGAAAGCCCAGGGAACTTGCAATGGTGGAAAGATGTGAAGTATCTCTCACTGGATCCTGGATTCCCCACCTGCTTAGGAAGTGGGTGGTGCTCTAGCTATTAACTGACTTCCTGCTTGGGATGACTTGGTCAGGCTTGCTTTAAACTTCTGGAACTCAAACAAGGTATCTTGCAATTCACTTTGGAAGGTTCAGGTGGGTTTCACTATCCTTCTCTTTGCTGACCACAACTGTCTCAGTAATATATGTCCTGGAAAAGAATAGCACTTCAGGGCAAATGAGCACAGAAAGGATTTGTGAAACCACAGTGGGAGAGCATTTTGAGAGATCACACAGAGCTATTACGTTGAGCAGTGTGAGCCAGGTCCACATAAGACCAGTCTCAGGTAGAACCATCAAAGATGTAATGGTCCATTGGCATACATTCTCCTTGTCCCTTCTACCCTGACACCCCAATATCTGCCAATGTAGTCATATTTCCCAAGCAACTCAGAAGATGGCTATTGCTATTTATTATTTTATTCTGTCATTGATGTTTTATTAATTTATTATAAATTTTGTCGAAGAGATATTTATACACATATGTTCCTAGCAGCATTGTGCACAAAAGATGGAAGAAACCCAAGTGTCCACTGACACATGAATGGATAAACAAAATGTGGTATGTACATACAAAGGAATAATATCAGAATTAAAAGAAAGGAAATCCTGTCACGCACTACATCATGAGTGAACTTTGAAGACATTATGTTAAGTGAAAATAACCAGGCACACACACACAAAATACTGCATAATTCTTATATGAGGCCCCTGATAGGGGCCAAATTCATAGAGATAGAAAGCCTCTGGTAGTTGCCAGAGGCTGTGGGAAAGGGTAGGGAGGAGGAAGGGCAGTTATTGTTTAATGGGGCAAAGTTTTGGTTGTGCTAGATGAAAAGAGTTCAGTAAATGGGTGATGGTGATGGCTGTACCATACCAAGAACTTACATAATGCCACTGAACTGTACACTTAAAAAAAGTGAAGCTGGCAAATTTTATACTATGTGTATTTTACCACAATTTATAATTTTCAAGCAATAGTTATTCTATATCAGTTCTAATATGGCAAAATTTTAAAGCTTAAAATGTGAAGTGAGATTCAATTTGTACACAAAAGACCAGACTTAGACTAAATCTTTTTGTGTAAATAATTTTTTAACATTTTGTTTGTGTGTGCTAGACATTGTACTAGGCACTTGAGATGCAGTTTGAAAGGACATTCATAATTACTTAACTCAGAGGACTTAAAAGAACACCATCATGACCTGGAGGGAATCCTTATTCAGCTCATACTTTCTTCCTCCAACAAATACTTACCGAGTGTGTAAGGCTGTCTACTACCTGCTAGGTTTCACTGAACAAGACAGATGCAGACCCTACCCTCACAGAAATGCCAGTCTAGCAAGGGAGATAGATGATAAACAAGAAATTATTGTTTCTTAACCCCTGTGCTCCACCAAATCTTACTGGTTCTCACCTTCTAGACTCTAACACATGACCTTATGAAATCTGCTGATGATATCCAAATATAAAGCTTCTAACTGTGATCCTTCCCATACTTGCAACATATTAACCCAGTAGTTTCTAAAATGTGGTTTGCATTTCACCAATGGCTTGCAAGATGATTTTAGCTTGAACACAGAATAATTTTCTTAATAGTTGTAACTTACTAATGTATATTAGGAAAAAAAGTTAAATAAGGGCATCAAACCAGTGATTTCATGGATTCCAAGAAAAATATTACAGTAATAATAACAATTTAGGCATATGGAAAATCAGGAGGTCAGGCACAACGAAGTCAAGAAGGGGTTGACATTTGTGAGAATAGGATTGACTCTATTGGCAGAAATGCTTGCTCAGTGCTAGGCTGATGAGAATACTATTCTGATGAAACACAGGGTTTGTAATCACTTCCATATCTCACCATGGGCCTAGCCTAGTCCCACTGTGAATTTTCTCTTCCCTTCTAACCCAGCAACTCTTAGGGGCAGTCCCTCACATCACACTGAGTGATGACTGTACTGAGAGTCTCTTCCTTCCCCATTCACCAACTCGGCTTCCCCTAAAAAGACTAACCGAGGAGGAAGATTGTGCTGAAGAGAGGGAGAAAATCAACTATCTTTGGATTTGGGCATGCTGAGTTTGTATCATGCAAGTTGATATTGTGGCAAACTAATGGTGGAAAAAGTAACCATTCTTTCATCTGTACCTGTCCTATTTTCTCCCCTAGACCTCTAATGCAGATTTTGAAGAAAGCATAAAAATAGGTATTGGTTCCATTCCAATACTCTTTCTATCTGCCTTATTTTAATATAGGCAACAAAAGTCACATGCCATTTGACTTATTTTTAGACTTGAAATCTTTGCCTGTACCTTGGAACAACTTTATTTAGTAAAAGGTCATAAACATTAAAGTATAATTTAAGAGCCTTCACTTGGACAGCTGACATTTAGAATACTCTCTTGATCAGGGACTTACCCACCAGGGGAGCCAAATATATCAGTAGACCTCAAACCCTGTGGATTTAAAGAAAGTTGCAGCACTAAACATTTTCCTGCCTACCAAACATCCCATTTTGAGAAAGCAGCCTAACCAGAATCCTTGATTCAAGAGACAGAAACTCAACACAAACCGACACAGGCAAAAAGCTATGTGTTTACATAACTGAGATGTTGCAGAAGTGTAACTGCCTACCAGTATTCAAGGTAAGGCATGAATGTGTCTGTATACATTCCCCATCTCTTAGCTTTTTTGGGGGGTGGGTATTATTGGCCTCATTCTCTCTTACCAAGAGAAGTCTTCTTCCAAAGGCACGGAAGATGACCTTCAAGAGCTCCAAGCTATATTCTCCAGTCAGGTGGCCCTAAATGCAACAATAATTATCCTCTCGCTTCAAATTAAATAAATCTGTTCCAACTTGTTTCACAAGCCCATCTACATGCCCAAGCCAAGCAGAGGAGGTGAACAGCAGCCCCACCATAATCACAGGGTTATAAATGCCTATTATACATTGCAGGATTCTGCCACAACCATTGCCATGATGGAATAACCCATATGACAAGAGCTAATTAGATGAGTTCAGGCTCGTAAGCAAAGAACTGCCCATTCACCCAATATCTCTGACTAGGGCCTGACTGGAAAAGTGACCTAGGCTGCTCAGATTTTTCCTCATGGAATTTGAAAATAGGAACCCAAGGAACTGAACCATTTACCTGGAGCAGCTGAAATACACGACATGACAGACAATTGTGGGCAATGTGTTGCTGAAACTATGAAGAAGCCAGCCTACAGAACCTGGAGATCTGGGCAGAAAGAAACCTGTACTCTGAGACGACATCAACTCTGAAAGAGAGGTTTAGTGAGTTGCTGACTCAGTTTACTGGGAGTTCCACTGCCTGGAAATGTTGTGGTAGAAGTAGTGCACCCGGGTAAGAAATGGCATGCACATTTTGTGTATTTACCCATGTCATTTCATCTTCTCATTATTGAACTCCATTAAAATGTCTTCATTCTCTCCATTATACAGGTGAAAAACCAAGGTTCAGAGAATTATCTGATCTTTCTTAATGTTAATTTTAAAGCTAGAAAGTCTCAAAGTTGGGAATGCTTCCTTCCTGGCTCCAAGTTACCTCAGAACATTAAGTATTAGAGAAAGATCTATGCTGGGGACATGGATTTGAGCATCATCTAGTTGGACTCTTAGAGGTACTCATTGAAGCTATGGCAGGGAATGAGGCAGCCAAGTTAAAGATTACAGCTTTGCACCTTACATGCTCTATCAGCAAAAGAAACCGAGGATAGAGTTTGTACAGGTAACAGCGGTTATGTTTCTAGGTGCCATAAAAGGGACTTCAAATAATTTATTTTCTAGGATGTGGCAATTTATATGCCATGTTTACATTGCATCACCTTCACACTGAGTTCAGTCTAAAAAATTCAAGACTATCTCTCTCTTACCTATGAACCTGTAAACGAACCTTGCAAATTAGTGTAGACTTATAAGGCCAGACTTATAAACCTGAAGAGAATGAGGCAGAGAATATCAAAGAATGGGTGCCAGGCTGAATATGGTGACTCCCAAGGTATCTCTTTTACCTACTCTTAATAAACAAGATTCCATGTTGAATTGATTTTGGCCCTAGGGAATTCAGGATATTCTACCATTTTAATAAGACTTTTTAACAACAACAAATAAAAAGTAAAGTGAATTTATTGAATTGGAAGAATTGATATTGTAAAAATGTCCATATTACCCAAAACAATCTACAGAGGCAATGCAATCCCTATCAAAATTCCAATAGCAATTTTTTAAAGAAATGGAATAAATAACCCTAAAATTTGTATGAAACCACAGAAAACCCAAGTATCCAGGGCAATATTTTCTAATATATTTTATTGACTATGCTATTAAATTTACCCATTCCCCCTGTGCCCTGTGCACCCCTTCCCACCCTCATTCTCCCCACTTTAGTTCACATCCATGGGTTAAACATATAAGTTCTTTGGCTTCTACATTTCTTATACTATTCTTAATCTCCCCCTGTCTATCTTCTACCTACCATTTATGCTACTTATTCTCTGTACCTTTTCTCCCTCTCTCCCCAACAACTCCCCCGCTGATAACCCCTCCATTTCTATGATTCTGTTCCTGTTCTACTTGTTTGCTTAGTTTGTTTCTGGTTTTGTTTTAGGTTTGGTTGTTAATAACTGTTTGTTGTCATTTTACTATTCATATTTTTATCTGCTTTTTCTTAGATAAGTCCCTTTAACATTTCATATAACAAGAACTTGTGATGATGAACTCCTTTAACTTGACCTGCTCTGGGAAGTCCTTTATCTGACTTTTCATTCTAAATGATAGCTTTGCCAGATAGAGTAATCTTGGATGTAAGCCCTTGCCTGTCATGACTTCAAACACTTCTAGCCCCTTTGTCCTGCAAGGTTTCTTTTGATAAATCAGTCTTATGGGAACTCCTTTGTAGGTAATTGTCTCTTTTTCTCTTGCTGTTTTTAAGATTCTATCCTTATCTTTAATCTTGGCTAATGTAATTATAATGTGCCTTGGTGTCTTCTTCCTTGGGTTCAACCTCTTTGGGACTCTCTGAGCTTCCTGGACTTCTTAAAAGTCTATTTCTTTTGTGAGATTGGGGAAGATCTCCTTCATTATTTGTTCAAATAAATTTTTTATTTCTTGCTCTTGTTCTTCTCCTTCTGGTACCCCTATGATTTGGATATTGGAACATTTAAAGATGTCCTGAAGGTTCCTAAGCCTCTCATTATTTTTTTTTTGAATTCTTGTTTCTTCATTCTGTTCTGGTCGAATTTTCTTTCTTCCCTTCTGGTCCAACCCATTGATTTGAGTCCCGGTTTCCTTCCCAAAATTGTTGGTTTCCTCTACATCTTCCTTTATTTCACTTAGCATAGCCTTCATTTTTTTCATCCAATTTCTGACCATATTCAACCAATTCAACCAGTTTATCTGCACACGAATGTGGGACCACCCAATCTGCAATCTGCCACCTCCCTTGTCCTCCAGCCTCTGCCTTGCCTTGAGTCCTCTTTGCCCACGTGCCTGTCTCCACCCCTCCTACCAGTCTGGGTGAATGATTCTTCTTTAACTCCTTGGTTGTTGGACTTCCACACAGTTTGATTTTCTGTCAGTTCTGGTTGCTTTTTGTTTTTAAATTTGTTTTTGTCCTTCTTTTGGTTGTACAAGGAGGCATAGTGTGTCTATCTATGCCTCCATCTTGGCTGGAAGTCCCAAAGCAATCTTGAGAAAGAAAAACAAAGCTAGGGGCATCATGCTCCCTGATTTCAAACTATATTACAAAGCTATAGTGATTAAAACAGTATGCTATTGGCCTAAACACAGACACCCAGATCAATGGAGCAGAATAGAGAGCCTAGAAATAAATCCACATATATATTGACAATTAATTTTTGACAAAAAAAAACCAAGCATACAATGGGGTTAGTATCTTTCATAAATGGTGCTGGGAAAATTGAACAGCATATAAAAAAGAATAAAACTATCTTACACCATACACAAAATAGACTAAAAATTTGAGTGTAGAACCTGAAATGATTAAATTACTAGCAGAAAGCATAGGCAATAACTCCTTGATTTTAGTCTTAGCAACATTTTCTTTTTCTTTTTTTTTTTAGAATATGTCTCTAAAGCCAAGGGAAACAACAGCAAAAAAAAAAAAAAAAAAAAAAAAAAAAAAAAAAAAAAAAAAAAAAAAAAAAAAAAAAAAAAAAAAAAAAAAAAAAAAAAAAAAAAAAAAAAAAAAAAAAAATGGGACTACATCAAACTTAAAACCTTCTGCAAAGCAAAGGAAACCATCAACAAAATAAAAAAGTAACCTTCTAAATGGGAGAAAATGTGTGCTAATCATATATCTAATAAGGGACATATCCAAAATATATAAAGAACTCATATGAGTTAATAGCAAAACAAAAACAAAAATAATACAATTTAAAAATGGGCAGAGGATCTAAATAGACATTTTTCCAAAGAGGATGTACAGATGACCAGCAGGTACATGAAAAAATGTCTCACATTATTAATTATCAGGGAAATGCAAATCAAAACCACAAAGAGATATTGCCTATATTTTTTAGAATAGCTTAATCAAAAAGACAAGAAATGACAAGTGTTGGCAAGGATGTGAAGAAAAGGGAACCATGTTGGCAGAAATGTAATTTGGTATGGCCACCCTGAAAAACAGCATAAAGATGTTTCAAAAAATTAAAAATAAAACACTGTATGGCACAGCAATTTTCATTCTGATTATTTATCTGAAGAATAACTTTAAAAGATATTTGCACTACTCTGTTCACTGCAACGTTATTTATAATAAACAGGGTATGGAAGCAACTTAAGTGTTCATCAATGGATGGATAAATGAATAATAAAAATGTGGTATAAATACACAGTGGAATATATTTCAGGCATAAAAAAATAAAATCTTGCTATTTGCAATACCATAAATGGACATTGAATGCATTATGCTCAGTGGAGTAAGTCACAGAAAGACAAATACCATATGATTTCCCTTGTAAGGGATGAAAGGTAAAACGAAAAAAAGCAATATTTTCAGAACTAAACTGTGCTTTTCATATAGGTGAACAAAACAATATTTGCTCAATGAATTATCTAGTCAAATCTTAATTCTTTAAAAATATCCCTCTATTATATAATACTCTTTATTGAATATGGGAAGTAGGAATTGAATGTTGCAAATATAACCTATAAATCCTATTTGTTTCAAAACTAAACAAAATTTATAATAAAAAGTTAATTATCGCCCATCATGTCAATACTTTATCTTGCAAGGTTCTTAATACACACTGACATAAATTTTAAGGAACAAATTTATGTGCTGAGAACTTTTTAAATATTCCTTTGTACTTACTTTTACTCCATGATCCTTCTTTCCATCCTTGCTCCCAACAAATACGAGCAGCATTTGGTATGCTCACAACTGTAGAGGAAAATCTGCCAAAGCAAACCTCAGAAAACAGGAGATAAAGCTGTGGCCTATGAGTTTCAAAACAGGTTGCTGACACTTTGCCAGAAACAACAGTTTTTAAAAGTTTCTGAGCCCCAGAAGCCAGATTTTTTGAATATCAAAAAGTCACAGCATACCTTAAACAACTGATTCTGGAAAAAAAAAATTGTCTCCTCTCTACCTGTCACAGAAGATATAGATTCCATGGGCTTGATGGAAGAGAAGATAGTCTGAAAAGAAGAAAGTAAAATGGGGTGAGTATTCCATACAGAGACCAGTGTGGACAGCTTTCCCCAAGTGTAAGACCAATAGCAGGAAGTCTGTTCTAGGATGGAAATGTGCAGGGCTTCTTAACCTCAGTGCTACTGACATTTTGGCCAGATAAATATTTGTTTGGGGGGCTTCTGGCCAAGATGGAGACATAGGTAGTCGCACTGCTCCTCCTCGCACAACCAAAACTAAGGACAACAAAAATTGAGAAACAAGAAACAACCAGAACAGAGAGAAATGAACTGAATGGAAGTCTGACTACCGTACATCCAGACCAGTAAGGAGGGGCAGAGTCGGAGGCCTAGGGAGAGGGGTCGAGGGGTCCCAGCAGGAAAAAGCAGTGCCTGGAAGACTCAGGCACACAGGGCACAGACAGCAGTTGGCGGACCCCAGAAGCACAGGGGCAGCTGACAGACCGATGGCAGACCCTGGGCATGGGAGGCAATGAGCAGACCCAGTGCCCCGCTGCCACACATTTGAGCGCAGACAAACTAAGTGAAAATGGGCAGTGACACAGACCGCGCAACCCAGGGACCCAGCACCAGGAAACAAAGCCTAAGAGCACTGACTGAAAACACCTGTGGGAGTTGAGGCCAGGAGATTCTCTCAGCCTCACAGGAGGCTCCTCCGGGAAACCCACAGAGTCTGAGAAAGTATACAAGCCCACCCGCCAGGGAGCCAGCACCAGAAGGGCTCAATTTGCTTGTGGGAAGAGGCAAAGGGGACTGAAGTCCTAGAGAGAGCAGAGCAGGTGCCATTGTTCCCTCTCAGACCCCGCCCCCACATACAATGTCACAATCCAGTGACTGGGGTGCCACACCCTGGTGAACACCTAAGACTCCACCACCCATACATAACTCCTGCAATCAGACCAAAGGAAAATAAAAAATAAAAAAGATGGCTCAAACAGAATTGAAATCCCCAGAGCCAATTTTTTTTAAGTGACCAAGAGATAGCCAACCTATCAGATGCACACTTCAAAGCAATGGTGATCAGGATGATCACAGAATTGGTTGACTTTAGACATAAATTAGATAAACAAATGCAGGCTACAATAAGAGAAATGAAGGAAAAAGCACAGGGAACCAATAGTGATGGGAATAAAACTGGGACTGAAATCAATGGAGTGGACCAGAAGGAAGAAAGGAACCACCAAACAAAAAAGAATGAAGAAACAAGAATTCAAAAAAATGAGAGGCTTAGGGACCTCCAGGACATCTTTAAACATTCCAACATGCGAATTATAGCGGTTCCAGAAGGGAAAGAGGAAGAGCAACAAGTGGAAAAGTTATTTGAACAAATAATAAAGGAGAATTTCCCCAAACTGGCAAGGGAAATAGACTTCTAGGAAGTCCAGGAAGCTCAGAGAGTCCCTAAGAGGTTAGACCCAAGGAGGAACACGCCAAGGCACATCATAATTACATTAGCCAAGGTAAAAATGAAGGAGAGAATTCTAGAAGCAGCAAGAGATAAGGGGACAGTTACCTTCAAAGGAGTTCCCATCAGACTGTCAGCTGAATTCTCAAAAGAGAACTTGCAGGCAAGAAGAGGCTGGAAAGAAGTATTCCAAGTCATGAAAGGCAAGGACCTACATCCAAGATTGATCTATCCAGCAAAGCTTTCATTTAGAATGGAAGGGCAGATAAAGTGCTTCCCAGATAAGGTCAAGTTAAAGGAGTTCATCATCACCAAGCCCTTATTATATGAAATGTTAAAGGGACTTATCTAAGAAAATGAAGATTAAAAATATGAACAGTAAAAAAAGACTTCAAACTCACAGTTAGTAACAACCATACCTAAAACAAAAGCAAACTAAGCAAACAACTAGAACAGGAACAGAACCACAGAAATAGAGATCACATGGAGAGTTAGCAACAGGGAAGTGGGAGGAGGAGAGAGGGGGAAAAGATATAGAGAATAAGTAGCATAAATTGTAGGTAGAAAATAGACAGGGGGAGATTAAGAATAGTATGGGAAATGTAGAAGCTAAAGAACTTATGACACATGGTCATGAACTAAAGGTGGGGAATGTGGGTAGGAGGGGGTGGGCAGGGTGAAGGGGAGTGAGGGGGGAAATGGAACAACTGTAACAGCATAATCAATAAAAAAAGGTAAAAAAAAAAGAAAATCTTTGTTTGGGGGTTGCCCTGTGCACTGTAGGATGTTTAGCAAGATTCTTGGCCTCTACTCCCTAAATTCTAGGACCATTGCCAAGCAGTGACAACCAAAAATAGCTGCAGACATTGCTAAGTATACCCTGGGTGGTAGGGAGGAAGCAGGTGGACAGAGGGTGATTTTGTCCCCAGTTGAGAAACAATGAGCTTGAGTTAGTGTTAGGGCAAGAGATGGAGATAGAGATAGAGAGATAGAGACAGAGATGATAGAGATGATAGAGATGGAGATAGAGAGAGAGGTAGAGCAAGAGACTCTGAAAGAGACTGAGATTATACACACACACACATCTTTCTTATGAAAAAATTGTTTTTTATACAGAAAACCTTAAGAACACAAAAATATTACCCAAGAAATCATTGATTTTCTACCCCTCAGAAATAATCATTGCTAATATTTTATCTACACACAATTTTTCTAACATATGTTTTATTTCCAGAAAACCAAAAAGTGGGGCCACATAACTGTATGTTATGCCGGCTTGTAATCTGCATTTTTTTTACTTCACAACATGTTATGAATTTTCATAAAGACATACCATTCCTTAACATAGCTACACATAATCTATTCAACCAATCCCCTATTGCTAAACATTTAGGTTACTCCCAATATTTCACCGTCATTGGCAATGCTCTGGTGAACGTCTTCATATATTCCTTTGACTGTTTTCTTATGACAAATTCCTAGGGAAGGTTCTCAACAGGGAAAATTGCTATTTGGAGTATTGTGCCTAAAACATTTACTATCTCACTGGTTTAAGTCATAGTTTGATGACCTAAAATGCACCTTCTATTTCTCTAATGCTTTTACCTTTCCACAGTGTTTTTCACATTGCCAAGAATGTGGGGAGCTTCCCATAGTCACTTTTTACTGATGAGAAAACTGGTGTTCATAGAAGTTACATGACCTGCCCACAGTAACACATTTATTTAGCAATGGAGGATTAAAACCCACCTCCATTGAGTCCCGGGTTTTTGCTCTTAGTGCTCACATTGAGCAGCATATATACTGCCAAAACTGAAATAATCCAGAGACTGTTAGTATATCTACTGTTCACAGGTGGCATGCAAGTTTATGAGCACTAAGATATTAGGGTAACTCTCGATTATGAGTTCTAAGAAAAATTTGTGCAGATTCCAGAGGTTCCAAAACATAGTCAAGGCTGAGAGCTTAGTTGAATGAGTCTGTTGTTTCCCATTCAAAATTCCACAACTAATCTCATCTCCAAATGCTGACTTAGAGGGATAGTATTTAAAGATGCTAATTCTAACATTTGGTTCTTTCTTATCCCTGAAGCCAAATTAAGTTGGTACAGTCTGTTTTTACTTCCAGTTAAACTCTAACACAGATTTATTACCAATTAATTTCTTATTGAGGAAAAACAACCTCATCATAAGTATTTTAGATAATGACATCCAAGCATTTTATCTTGCTTTAAGTCTGAGCAGTTAGAATAGAGAGTGCATCTAACATTCATTACTGTTAATGCTTGCATTCTTTTTCATGTTTACATTCACAAAAAAGAAAAAAAAATGCTACCTGCTGCTTAGCCACTTTTTAGGTTTAATGAGATCAAATAAATTCTAAGGGGGGAAAAGAGTACAACTTAACAATATCTTAAGTGGTTTGTAGAAACATTCTTTCTACCATAGGCACAATTTTAAACCAAAGCCAACTTCTGCAGTGCTATTGAGAGCTAATGGGTGCCTTAATAATATGCACAGGAAAAAACCAATGAGTCAATTAGATACAGAAATATTCTAGACCTCTGAAATATAGGTAGGAAAGCAACTCAATTGTATTCAGAGACAGAACTCATTACAAAGAACTACCTGAACATCCCAGTGATCTATTTCATTACCCATTAATAATAAGTGATGTGTTTGGCAGCACATGGGAGGTAGTTGACACTAATTTGAGGGCTGGACTTTAAAGCTCCAGATAAATTTTGAACAAATTTCTCTTGGTTCTGATAATACCTAGAAAATAAGTACAATTTAGAACATCCCACAACTTTTCTATTTCCTAGAACCCAATTGATGCCAATCCTTCCTCCAGTTAATTAAATTTATTTTGCAGATATTTATTTTTTAATGAAGTATACAACAGATTCATCTAGAAATTCTATCATACTTTTCCTGATCTCCTGCCTTGTGTTTGGAACAGTTCTGCATGTGTATGTCCCTGTGTTTGTAAGATTGTTACTTTATTTTCTTTTAAATATAATTTATTGATTATGCTATTATAGTTGTCCCATTTCTCCCCCTTCATTCCCCTCCACCCTTCACAGCCTCTCCCATCCACATTCTCCCGCCTTTAGTTCATGTCCATGTGTCATAAGTTCTTTACCTTCTACATTTCCCATACTACTCTTAATCTCCCCCTGTCTATTTTCTACCTACTGTCTATGCTACTTATTCTCTGTACCTTTTCCCCCTCTCTCCTCCTCCCACTTCCCTGTTGCTAACCCTCCATGTGATCTCCATTTCTGTGATTCTTTTCCTGTTCTAGTTATTTGCTTAGTTTGTTTTTGGTTTTGTTTTAGGTGTGGTTGTTAATAATTGTGAGTTTGCTGTCATTTTACTATACATGTTTTTTATCTTCTTATTCTTAGATAAGTCCCTTTAACATTTCATATAATAAGGGCTTGGTGATGATGAACTCCTTTAACTTGGCCTTATCTGAGAAGCACTTTATCTGCCCTTCCATTCTAAATGAAAGCTTTGCTGGATAGAGCAATCTGGGATGTAGGTCCTTGCCTTTCATGACTTGGAATACTTCTTTCCAGCCTCTTCTTGTCTGCAAGGTCTCTTTTGAGAAATCAGCTGAGAGTCTGATGGGAACTCCTTTGTAGGTTACTGTCTCCTTATCTCCTGGTGCTTCTAGGATTTTCTCCTTCATTTTATCTTGGGTAATGTAATCATGATGTACCTTGATGTGTTCCTCCTTGGGTCCAGCTTCTTTGGGACTCTCCATGCTTCCTGGACTTCCTGGAAGTCTATTTCCTTTGCCACATTGGGGAAGTTCTCCTTTATTATTTGTTCAAATAACTTTTCCACTTGTTGCTCTTCCTCTTCCCTTTCTGGTACCCCTATAATTCAGATGTTAGAATGTTTAACGATATCCTGGAGGGTTCTAAGCCTCTCCTCATTTCTTTGAATTCTTGTTTCTTCATTCTTTTCTGTTTGGTTGTTTCTTTCTTCCTTGTGCTCTACTCCACTGATTTGAGTCCCAGTTTTTTTTCCCATCACTATTGGTTCCCTGTGCATTTTCCTTAATTTTTTCATCTAATTTGCGACCAAATCCAACCAATTCTGTGAGCATCCTGATCACCAGTGCTTTGAACTGTGCATCTGATAGGTTGGCTATCTCTTCGTTGTTCAATTGTATTTGCTCTGGAGCTTTGATCTCTTCTTTTGTTTCATCCTTTTTTTTTTTTGTCTTGTCATGCCTACTACATATGAGGGGCGGAGCCTTAGGTGTTCACCAGGGCAGGGCAACCCAGTTGCTGGGTTGTAACGCTGTATGTGGGGGCAGGATCTGAGAGGGAAAAATGGGGTTTGCTCCGCTCTCTGTCAGATTTTAATCCCTTCCACCACTTCCCCAAGCAAACTTGGCCTTTGTGGTGCTGATTCCCATGTGGGTGGACTTGTATACATTCTAGGACCCTGTGGGTCTCTCCAACAAATTCTCCCATGAGGCTGTGAGTCTCTGCCTGCACCTCAACCCCCACAGGTATCCCCAATCAGTGCCTTGAGGCTTTATTTCCCAGCACTTGGACCCTGGGTTGAGTAGTCTGTCTCACTCCCTATCCTTGCCTGGTTTATCTGCACATGGATGTGGGACAGCATGGTCAGCCAGCTGCCTTGCATGCAATGCCATGCTTCACAATCACCACCTCACTGTGTCTGCCCATTGCCACCCCATGCCCAGAGTCTGCTAGCCACCGCCTGGGCACCCAGGGTCCACCCACTCTGTCTTGCACATTTTGTGCCACTTCTTTTTGTGCCTCAACCCCTCTCCACCCAGCCACCTGACTCTGCCCAGCCTACTGGTCTGGGTGAATGTGTCTATTTTAACTCCTTGGTTGTTGGACTTCCATACAGTTCAATTTTCTGTCAGTTCTGATTGTTATTTTGTTTTTAAATTGTTGTTGTTCTTATTTTGGTTGTGCAAGGAGGCACAGTGTGTCTACCTATGCCTCCATCTTGGCGGGAAGTATCAGATTGTTACTTTCAAACATACTTGCTTTCTAACAGTTTTTTTTAATTGTTGTTCAAGTACAATTTTCTGCCTTTTACTCCCATCCCAGCCCATTCCCCCAGCCCTTCCCACCCCCTCCCATTTCCACCCCCTCCTTGTTTCTGTCCATGTGTCCTTTATACTTGTTCCTGTAAACCCTTCCCTTTTCCCCTGAAATTCCCTCCTCTCCCCCTCTGGTCACTGTCAGCCTGTTCTCTAAACACCCAATTATGTAAATGCATATTACATAAACCTGAAATAAATAGTTTCTTAGAGTATGGCAAATTCTAAGATGATTGTGACTTGATCCTGAGAGTCATGAGCAAAAGAATATGTTAGATGTGACACTGCCCAGGTAAAGAAGGCAAATATTAAATAGTAGGGGCCATCTGAACACATGCAACACAACATGATGGAGCTCAGAAAGAATGTGAAGAACCAACAGACAGAAGAAACAGGCAGACCTGCAACAAAAAGAAATGAAGTACCAATGCATGTTACAACATGATGAACCTTGAAAACATTGCTTTATTTTATTATTAAATGAAATAAACCAGTCACAGAAGACTACATATTATATAATTCCATTTGCCTGAAATGTCTAAAATAGGCATATCCATAGAGAAAGTAGATTAGTAGCCAGGAAATGGGCAAGGGGAACGGGGAGTCTGTTTAATGGGTGTGGAGTTTCTTTTGGTGATGATAAAGATGTTCTAAAATTAAGCAGTGGTGATGGCTGCACAACTCTGTCAATATAATAAGACCATTGAACTACATGCATTATGTGAGTTATATCTCAATAAAGCTTTCAAAAAAAAAAAAACAGGCAGAAACAAAAAGGAGTCAGAAGGAAAAACCAGGAGACTAAGGCCTAGGTGTTTCAGTCACTAAAAAGTTCTTTCTTCATTGCTCAATGGACTGGTAAGATTTTCAGGCAACTGTGATGTGACTAATTGGAAATTAAAAGCAAGATAAAAATCAACACTGAATCTGTGCTCAGTTCAACCAGCTAGTTTAAGCAAATATTGCCCAAGCACCTACTGTGTGTCAGCCACCTAAATATAAAAAGAGAGATGTTGCCCTTTTGCAGTTGTGGGCTTTTAGCCAGAAAATGAAATATTTTTAAATAAACAAAGAGGAAAATATTAAGAATTATTCTTTTTTGTTAGTGGAATTTTGAGTTTTCTTATTTCCAGTAGTCTAGAATATTATGACTCTTCATAGTACAAAAAAAGAGGGAAATAATTTTTTAAGTATTAGAGAAAATATATAATGAGTGTTCTATGAAAGCTATGAGAGCACAGAGAAAGGGGAAAGGAGTTGTGCCTGAGGAAGGTCTGAGAAAGTTTGATGATCAGTCATTTGATATTGGCCCAATGGAATAGGAATCTTGGGCTTGACAAGGTCTGAAGATGTCCTTTCGCTTCATTCCTGATTTGAAGGGCATGAGAAAGGCTGAATCAATGGCAGACTCCTTCAGAGTCTGAAGCCTGCAAAAGTGGCTTCAATATTCATCAGCCCCACACCTACCCCAGGACTACCATGGGAGAAGCTGAGGCCTCTAGGCTCCAAGCCCTGGAAATACCATGTACTCCCCATCATCTACCCACTATCAGGACCTGCCTTTTGTTTCAACAAGGGCTGGAAGATTGTTAACAAATAGGAATCATTGGAAAGGAATAAGCTTCTAGATTCTTAGAAGTTTCTAAGCTTCCAGCAGGCCCCACCTCAGACTCTCCTGTTGTCACCAAAGCACATAAAATGGTAAGACAATTACTCTGCCAGTTTCCACAGAAATTACCTCAGTGAACCTTGCTATTAATGTGCACATGGTGTGTGGCAACAGAATCTCTTCCGTTATTCTGTAGGAGAGATGGTTGCCTTTCAAAAGTCAATTGCATAGAGTTCATTTATTATTATGAGCTGTTCATCACCACGAATGCTGACCTCATCATCCTTTGCATTTTAGTAGTTATCTCAGCCTTCTATGGAACAAAAGAAGATAGCAAAAGCCATAATGGCTCAAACTTGTGGTCCATTTATCCCTGCACTCTGAGTGCGACAGGTGGAGAAAGCCTATTACTAGAAAAGAACATGGCTTTGTGTTTGAATCCTAGCTCAATCAACATCAGCTAATTGACTTTGGGAAAGTTATTCCACTTCTCTTGTGCTTCATATCTTCCTCTGTAAAGTGGGTACAGTATTAACACCCTCCCAGGGTGGCTGTGAACACTATCTGAAATGAGATACACACCTGGTGACATTGAACATATTGGAAGTCATTTTTAAGCAACATCCCCAAAAGTTTAGAGAAATTACCTATGCATTCTATCTTTTCCCTTGATTTCTTTAACTAATGAATATACATTTCTGTATATATAAATATATACAATATATATACTGTATATACATATCTAAATAGCATCTACTTTATTAAAATTGTCTTGGTTGCAGATGGCAGAAATACAATTTAAATGGCTAAGAATCCCTCAAAAATTATTTATATATTTATATTTCACAGAAGTATTTATACACATATATGAAAAATCCAGTGGCAGTTTAGATGCAAGCACAGCTGTATGCAGACACTCAATACCAACACAAGCTTGTCTTTCTTTGGGTTTTCATCTTTTCTTTTCTCTGTGTTGTTAAACAAATCAACATACATTAAACACTTAGAATAGTGTTGAGCTCATAATAAGCACAGTATAAATATTTTTTCCTTTAACCTATTATATCATTCAATACTCCCACTATCCTGTGAAACATGTACTACTATTGTCCTGCTTTTGCCAATAAAGTTACTGAGGCACAAGGTGGAGGGTGGGGGGGGGGTATATAGCTATTCAATAACCAAGCCAGGTCAGGAAGTCTGATTCAAAAGGCTTTTTTCACCCTGGCCAGGAGGCTTGGTTGGAGCATCATCCTATAAACTAATGTTGCAGGTTCAATGCCTAGTTGGGGAGCCTATGAGAGGCAACCAATGTTTCTCTGTTACATCAACATTTTTGTCTTCTCTCTCTCTCTTCCTCTCTCTTCTCCCTTCTCTATCTTTCTCACTTTCTCTCTCTCTAAAAGCAGTGAAAAAATATGTCCTCAGTGAAGATAATTTTTTAAAAGGCTTTTCTTGACCAATTCTCCAATCTGTCCCCTCATTGGACTAGAATGGGAAGCTGAGTCCTGATTATGGAAGGATAGGAAACATAAACCCCAAAAGGTAGATGCTTTCAAAATAAAGCAAATGAGCAAATAAGGTTAGGTTACTTGCTACCTGATGGGGTACCTAGTTTTTTGTTTTTTTTTTCATTTGAAACAGAAAATAAGTTTTTCTCCTTCTATAATTCATGGATAGATCCCATTAATCCTACACAAAGGCAGAAGATATACCCACTTGAAAATTCAAGAGATAAGGAAAGGTTGGATTGTGAGTCCTGGTCCTTGTTATTTTTTGTTGATGACCCTATCATCCACCCTAATCTATCTTTTGCTCCTGTCTGCCCCACTCTGTGCCATATAAGTCTGGCCCATATAGACTCAACCTCTGGGCTCCCTTACCCTATGGCTTCTGATTGGATTTGGCCAATGGTTCCTTCCCTTGTCAATTTAGGCCCCAAATAGATGATGGATCCCATGGTGACTGGGCCCTGGGTGCTTCACTATTTCTTACTGGTTTTCATAACTTAACTCACATGTTTGCAAAGAGCCCCTTTGATTCATACTCTTTGGATAAAATCTTTGAGTTGTATCAGTTTCCAGGTTCACAATGATGAGTTTTGTGTCTGATCAGCATTTCTACCTCAGTGAGATCCTTCCTGCATAAAAAAACTTTCAATATCATACTTGATGACTATGTTGGTAGAAAACTGAACAAAATGCAGGCCAGACTGTATCCATGTTTTACTTCTGATTTTAAAAGCAATGAAAACATTCTCATGGGCTCCTGAATGTAGCATGGACCCCAGGCACTGAACCTGCTGCTGTGCATAATTGTGAAGTCCACCCTGGTAGTTTTCTGCCAGTACCCTGACAGATGCCATCATCTCCTCTACCCACATGCCTGACAGACAAAAATGCCTGTCCATGCCTAGACAGAGGGGGGCTGCTATCAAGTTAAAATCATGAACTGTGGTCAGATTTCATAAAAAGCCTATTCCATTTTAGTGAATGCAGTGCCCTTTCTCTAAGCAGGTGTTATTTCCAAGTCACAGCTAAGATGACAAGATAACAATCTTGTCATGGGGGAAATTAGAGTATCTAGTGTTGAATTAATATCTGACTACTCACTACCTTCTAGTGGTTGAAGACACAGCAATCATATACTTCATTAATAAATTCTCACTTTCAGCCATGGCTGGTGTAGCTCAGTGGATTGAGCACAGGCTGCGAACCAAAGCATCACAGTTCGATTCCCAGTCAGGGCACATGCCTGGGTTGCAGACCATGGACCCCAGCAACCGCACATTGTGTTTCTCTCTTTCTCTCTTTCTCCCTCCCTTCCCTCTCTAAAATTAAAAATAAAATAAAATCTTTTAAAAATTAATTAATTAATTAATTAATTTAAAAAATAATAAGTCTCACTTTCCTTTAAGTAAATATATCATTTCACAGCTGTCAAGGAGATAACATTTTTTCTATGCTTTTGGAAAGATCTCATTTTGGCTCCCAGTATTGAAAGTAAAGGTTGGGATTTGTTTTGTTTTTTAAAAAGAAATAAGAATTTTTAACAACAAATTCTGACTTTAATTGGCAAAGTGTTAAGTATTGATTATACTGAAGGTTATATTTAGGATTGTTTGTTCAGCCATCTCTCAGTTTTTGACTGTCACTGGAAAGGAACCAAGATCAAGGCAGCTCTGTCCTGGCACAGTCTGGAATGGGAGGGTTCTAGACTTCGTGTAGGAAAGATTTTACAACATGAGTCCAGGTTATTTTGAGAGTGTGTTTATTAAAGCTGTGAAAGTGAAACAAAGTAAGGGCTTAAGACAAAAGAGGCAAGATCTAACAACAGGAGTGTAGACTGGGCCACCTAGACTCAGGAAAAGAAGTACAGTAACAGAAGTGAGCCATCTTGGCCGCATGGACTCAGGAAAGGAAGTTACAGAGGCAAAAGAAGGATTCCTGGAGACAGGTTCAGAGGGTTGACTTGGGATGAGTTGCCAGTGTCCGCTGCTTCCCTGGTTGCAAGTCTCCAGGGACCCTTCGAACTTAGGAAAAAGAGAGCAAAGATATAATCCTTAAGAGAGGAGGTGATGCAGGTATGCTTGAGAAAGCACACACTTGGTCTGTTGTCTTGAGGGTTCTTACCTGCTTTCTAAAGTTGAAATTTTAGGAGAGGTTTCTGTGGAGGGTCTCAACAAAATATTCAACAGCTTTCCAGGTATATCCCTTAATATGCTGTTGCATCAAAATGAGCATATAGCAGAGTTTGGGATCAACCTCTGGTCAGCTTCACTGCTTTACTTGTATCTTGGATTTGTCTGGTTTTAAATTGGGTTTTGTTGCTGTTGTTGTTGTTGTTGTTGTTGTTGTTGTTGTTGTTGTCTTTGTTCCCCTGACTTCATTCATTCTGGGGTTTGACAAACACTAATGGCACCAACTGGGTGTCTTATCTTCTTTACTAGGGAGATTGAAGCTGCTCTCTCTAGTTGGGGAGGAGAGGTATAAACTACCTGCTCCTAAGTGTCCTTGGTTAGGGAAGATAATAGCTTGCAATTTATTAGCAGGCTGTTAATTGATTGACTTTGTTTAACTATGTTCCCTCAGTTTTCCTCATTCCACTTGCCAAGGAATTTTCTTAGCTTCTTACTATTCTGACTCATGACCATCTAATAGACCAGGTGGAAAGAAATAGGCATTGTAACTTATGCTGGGAAGAAAATACAGCCAGACAGCAGTATTTTTAACCCTAAAACAAATAGTTATTGATTTTCTGTTGGAGGTAAGCACTTCATACCCTATGTAAATGTAGAACCAATGCCACTGAGATTCTTTTTCTGCCTTTCTTTAATCTTCAGTTCTAATGTCAGATTAATGCCAAATTTGAATCTCTAAGCCTCTGGATGTCTCTGCACGCCCTTGACTGTTGGTTCTTTGACAGACTGGAGGAGTGAGGAGGTCGCACAAAGGACAGGGGAAGCTGAAAATTTGCCCCTAGCACCCTAAATATCAATCATAAAACTAATGAACTGTGCCAACTGAATTGTCTAAGTTCATTCCAAATTACATCCTGGTAAAATTCATCTTTGTTTTCAATTACCATCCTGGAATCTTAAATGTCAAATTTGAGGTACAGCCTCCCAGCTCTGTGATTTTTTTGCATTCTTCTTACTGTTATACCCATCAGATAAAATGGCCCACTTTACTGGATAGCTAGGGCAATGGGTCCTCTCTTAGGGATAAAAAAAAAAGCTATTTTATTCTTTAAGAAATTAAATCTGAAAAGATTGCCCTGATTCAATAAATCTGAATTTTGATATGTTGCTGAGATACTCTTTTTAAGTATATCCCCCTTTCATCCAAATTCCAGTTATAAATTTGTGTTTATTTTATATCTTTTTGTCTTCATCCTCTTATGACTATATAACATTTACCCTGACAAGTTTATAAAGAATATTGAAGTTCATACTTGTTGGTCTTAGTAGAAATTAATCAAAATCCATCTGTTCCCTTTTAGCCTGTACAATTTCATTACAACTGAACTAAGGATTATGGGATCCTTACATCTTTTTTTTTTCCAACACAGTTCAGTTAATTGAGAAACAATGATTAAAGATACTTTCCTTTAAGGAAGATTGTTTCCAATCTTTCCTTCTTGCAACTCAAAGAAAGATGAAAGCATCTTAATCCTGAAATATTTATATCTGAGACTAGAAATCTGTATTGAAGGCATGATGAATGATTGAACCCTTTATTTTAAAGTCATATTTCTTATCTTTATACTTTCCCCACAAAATGCAGGAAATAACCTCTAAATACATTCACTGCCCCCTATCCCAGGTAAATTTTTCTACTTTTATCTAATTGCAAATTCAATGTAGCATAATAAAGAGACTCAAAGATAAAGATTACCTTTCTGACACTGACCATTTAGGTGTAAGTACCAGTTCTCTTTATATGGCCTTAGAATGGTTGCTTTCTTTCTTTCTATTTTAAAGACTTTATTTACTTTTTTAGAGAAATGAGAAGGGAAGGAGAAAGAGAGGGAGAGAAACATCAGTGTGTGAGAAATACATGGTTGCCTCTCGCATACCCCCAACTGAGACCTGGCCCACAACCCAGGCATGTGCCCTGACTGAGAATCAAACCAGTGACCTTTTGTTTCGCAGACTGGCACTCAATCCACTGAGCCACACCAGCCAGGACAAAAGGAATGCTGAAAACAAATGAGAGGGAATGAGCTGAAGCCTCTTGCCTGGAGATACCTTGATCAAGGATTCAAGAAATCTGAATAATTAGAAGTGATTACTAGGGAGTAATTCTGGATTTAATCAGCCTCAGACAGGTGCTATAATTAACCATCCCTCTTTTTTACCTACATTTCCCCCTTTAATGCCATTTTAACTGAGGTAAAATGCTCAGATCTTAAGCATATAGTTGAATGTGCTTTGACAAATGTATTCACTCATAGAATTATCACTCCAATCAAGATCCAGAACATTCCATATGTTTAATTTTTTCATGTGGCTATTTTTTAAAAAAATTAGAATTATTACAGCCCTCTGCTACAAAGAATGAACTCCCCTCTGAATTCCAACAAGAATGAAGTAAAACCTGTGAGCCAGTGCCCTGTGGAGCCAAATGCTGTTTGAAACCAGTGCATGGCCTGGGCTTTTAACACTGTAACACAGAAAGGAACAGATCCTGATGGGCAGGCAGAGGTGATGGTGTCATGGCTCAAATCTGAGGTTAGAAATACAATGATTCCCCGGGGCTGGACACCAAATCCTGACAGACAGTGCAGCCTTTCATCTTCTGAAATGTAGAAACTGAATGAAGCAAGGCCAATTCTGGGCCAGCGTGTTGGATGAGATTATTCTCTTTTGTTTTTTAAAGTCCCTAACTGTTCTACATAGACATTACAAGTTCAGTTATAGCAGAGCTAGAAACTGTCCTCTGTCCTTGACATCTCTTCCGCACTAGCCCTGTGTAGCAGGAAATTTGTTACGTGCTTTTACTCCTAGCCCACAAGACACTGCTCCTTAGATGGCTTCCTGTGTGGCAGGAGTCCCACTGCATAAAAGGAGAATTATAAACATTCATCCTTAGAAACTTTGAAGGGAATATACACAAAGCCAAAGGAGTGGGAAATGCTCTTTACTTCATTCAGTAATTGCTGCTGGGGGACCTAAATACAAAAACTAAGTGATGTGTATGAGCTGGCTGTAAAGTAGAATAAAAAGAGCTGAACTCAGTTGGTTGGAGAGTAGTCCTGTTTACCAAAAGTGAGCAGGGTTCAATTACTAGTCAGGGCATGTTCAGGAGGCAACTAATCAATGTTTCCATCCCACACTGATGTTTCTCTCTCTCCCCCTACCTTCCCCTCTCTCTAAAATCAATTTTAAAAGAGCTGTATTATGGAGGTTGTTTGCTGGTTTGTTTTTAAAACTACAAGTTCTGAACTGGCAAGTTTATCGTCACCATATTGTGGCACCATAGTGGAGTCAAGGTCCTGAACCCAGTCTGAGTTCAAGCCCCAGTTCTGCCACATGTTGATGGTGACTTTGAACAAGGCTTGCTTCTCTGTACTTCCATGTTCCCCTCTATAAAGTGGAAGCAGCAGCGGCGGCGGCAGCAGCAGCACCTCAGGAGGCAGTGAACTCTTTCAGTGAGAGCCAGATACTCATACTTCAGGCTTCATCAGTCCCATGGTCTGTCATGAAAGTAGTCACAGACAGTACATAATGAATGGATATAGCTGTGTCCCAATCAAACTTTATTTATAGACATTGAAATTTGAATCTCATATTTTTATAAGACTATTTTTAGAGCAGTTTTAGGTTTACAACAAAATCTAGAGGAAGGTACAGAGATGTCCCATATACTCCCTGCCCTCTCCCCCACACACAGCTTCCCACATTATCAACACCATTCACCAGAATGGTACACTTTTCACCCAGGGTGAACCTATATTGACACATTATGTCATCCAGAATCCATCGTTTACATTGGGGCTTTTCTTGGTGTTGTATGTACTACAGATTTGGACAAATGGCAAGTATCCACCATTATAGTATCACACAGAGCATTTCACTCCCCTAAACATCCTCTTTGCTCTGCCTATTTATCTTGTTTTCCTATTCCCTGGGAACCATTGATCTTTTTACTGTCTTCACAGTTTTGCCTTTTCCAAAATGTCATATAGGTGGTATCATATAGTATATAGCTTTCTCATATGGCTTTTTTCACTTAGTAAAATATGCATTTAAAGTTCCTCCATGTCTTCTCATGGCTTTATAGCTCATTTCTTTTTAGCCCTTGAACAATATCCCATTGTCTGGATGTACCACAGTTTATTTAACATTCACCTACTGAAGGATATCTTGGTTCTAAGTTGTGGCTATTAAGAATAAAGCAGCTATAAACACCATTGTGAAGATTTTTTTGGTAGACATGTTTTCAACTCCTTTGGGTAAATATCAAAAGTCACAAGTACGCCCTGGCTGGGGTGGCTCAGTTGGTTGGAGTGTTGTCCCATGGACCAATGAGTCATGAGTTTAATTCCCAGTCAGGGCACATGCCTAGGTTGTGTGTAGGAGAAGGCAGCCGATCTCTCTCTCTCTCTCTCTCTCTCTCTCTCTCTCTCTCTCTTCCTTCCTCCCTCCCTCCCTCTCTCCTCTTCTCCTTCCTCCTCTCTCAAAGCAATCAAAAAAATATCCTTGGGTGAGGAAAAAAACATAATTGCTGGATCATACGGTAAGAGTTTGTTTAGTTTTATAACAAATACCCAAACTGTCTTACAAAGTGGCTGCACCATTTTGCATTCCTACCAGCATTCCTACCTGTCACCCCACATCCTCACCAGCATTCGGTGTTGTCAGTGGTCCAAATTTTGGCAAGTGTGCAGTGGTAACTCATTGCTGTTTTAATTTGCACTTCTCTAATGACATATGATGTAGAGCATCTTCATATGCTTATTTGCCTTCTGTATATAGTGAACAGAAATATATAGTGAACACTATTTCCAGATATGGATGAAACATTATATAGATCCCATCATTTGGGGAATGATTTTCAAAAGTCATTGCTATCCATTTGGCACCTAATCCCACAAAGAGATTTATTTACAACATTAAATCAGTTCCTTGCTGCATGGCTATATTTTTAACTAGTAAAATATTCATCAAACACTTTAAGAACCTAACACCAAGAGTCTTATGACCTCTTAAAGTATGGCTTCCCTAAAAAAAAATCACTTTCAGATGGGAATGTCAATTCCCAAGTGGGTCTAATAAAGAGTGGTCCATTATCAAATATCAAAGGAAATAAATAAGAGATCATTGCACTGGAAAAGATTGCCAGAGGTGAACTGATTAAACACAAATGTGTGTGAGGAGCAATGCTATTGGTTAGGGAGGTAGGGGTGAGTAGTAGAGAGGAATGTGAGGTCAAATTTGTTTGTTTACCTAGTATGAAAAATATTCTGTTGTCTAGACAATGGTTGGTTCTCAACAGTGGGCAGTTTGGGCCTCCACCAGACATTTGACAATGTCTGTAGACATTTCTGGTGTCACAGCTGAGTTGCAGTGTGGGGGTTGCTACTGGCATCTAGTGGGTAGAGGCCAGAGATGCTACTAAACATCATACAATGCACAGCGTAGCTCCCCCACAACAAGGGATTTTCTGATCCAAAATGGTCAACATTGCCAAGGTTGAGAAACCTTAATCTACAGAAACCAGTCCAGCTGACCCCCACCTCACACCTGCCTTTATTTTGCTTTTACTTTGAATTGGCTGTTAAAAGCATGGGACAAACAACAAAACACTGGAAAGCATTCCTCCCTATGTTTCTACTAAGGCTCACAATTCAATTTGAACTCTCCACAAACCCACTCTTTCAAAGACTTTGTGACAAAAAATTGCAAGATTAGTGTTCTTTTAAATTACAAAAATTAATTCAATTACCCTGAAGAAAACTGGGACCGGATCACCAGATTGCTGAGCAACTGATGCTAATTGGGTAATTCAACTTACTAAAGAGGTAATGTCACAAATGTTTAAAAGCTAGTTGACTATAGCTAGCACCATGCCATGAAAGGAAGTCTGTCCTGCTGTGTATCAATTTGGATCCAATTCTATTTCTTGTTCTCCTCCCAAATGAATTTGCTGTATTTCTTTAAATAAAAAAGGGCCTATTTAGACCAACACAAGGTGAAAGATGTGACAATGAACTTCCATCCTTTTACAAATAATCAAAATACAAGAGAACTGATAAAAAAAAGCTTCCAAATTAATTTATGGAGGGTTAGAGTAATTCTTTTTCTAAGTATATTTTATTGATTATGCTATGACAAATGTTCTATTTTCTTCTCCCCTTTATCCCCTCCACCCTGCACCCCCCTCCCTCCAGCATTTCTCCCTCCTTTAGTTCATGTCCATGGATCATACACATAAGTTCTTTGATTTCTCTATTTCCCATATTATTCTTAACTACCCCCATCTATTTTTAACATACCAATTGTGCTTCTTATTCCCTATACCTCTTCCCACCTTCCACCTCCCCACTGATAACTCTGCATGTGATCTCTATTTCTGTGATTCTGTTCATATTCTAGTTGTTTGCTTAGTTTGTTTCTGGTTTTGTTTTTCAGGTTAGGTTGTTGTTAGTTCTAAGTTTGTTGTCATTTTGCTGTTCATATTTTTTTATCTTATTTTTCTTAGAAAAGACCTTTTAACATTTCATATAATAAGGGCTTGTGATGATGAACTCCTTCAACTTGACCTGATCTGGGAAGCACTGTATCTGCCCTTCCATTCTAAATGATAGCTTTGCTGGATAGAGTAATCTTGGATGTAGGTCCTTGCCTGTCATGACTTCAAATACTTCTTTCTGGCCACTTCTTGCCTGAAAGGTTTCTTTTGAGAAATCAGCTGATAGTCTTATGGGAACTCCTTTGGAGGTAATTGTCTCCTTTTCTCTTGCTTTTAAGATTCTCTCCTTATCTTTAATCTTGGGTAATTTAATTATGATGTGTCTTGGTGTGTTCCTCCTTGGGTCCAATATCTTTGGGACTCTCTGAGCTTCCTGAACTTCCTGAAAGTCTATTTCCTTCACCAGATTAGGGAAATTCTTCTTCATTATGTTTTCAAATAACTTTTCAAATTCTTGCTTTTGTTCTTCTCCTTTGGACACCCCTATAATTCGGATGTTGGAATGTTTAAAGTTTTCCCTGAGGTCCCTGAGCCTCTCCTCATTTTTCTGAATTCTTGTTTCTTCATTCTGTTCTGGTCGAATGTTTATTTCGTCTTTCTGGTCCAAACTGTTGATTTGAGTCCCGGTTTCCTTCCCTTCACTATTGGTTCCCTATACATTTTCCTTTATTTCACTTGTCATAGCCTTCACTTTTTCCTCTATTTTGTGACCATACTCAACTATTTCTCTGAGCATCCTGATTACCAGTGTTTTGAACTCTGCGGCTGATAGGTTGGCTATCTCTTCATTGCTTAGCTGTATTTTTTCTGGAGCTCTGATCTGTTCTTTCATGTGGGCCATATTTCTTTGTCTAGGCATGCCTGTTACATAGTAAGGGTCAGAGCATTAGGTATTTGCCAGGGTGGAGCAACCCAGGTCGCTGCCTTGTAGTACTGTATGTGGGGGAGGGGTCCAAGAGGGAAGAATGCTGCTTGCTCAGCTCTCAGCCCACATCCAGTCACTTCCTCTTCTACCCACAAGCAAATTGGGCCCTTCTGGTGTTGATTCCCAGTTGGGTGGGTTTGTATACATTCTAGGACACTGTGAATCTCTCCGATGAACTCTGCTGTGAGGCTGGGAGTTTCTCCTGCCACCTCAACCCACACAGGTTTTTCAGTCAGAGGTTTTGAGGCTTTATTTCCCCACACTGAAACCCTGGGTTGCACAGTCGGTCTTGCCCCCCATTTGTTCCTCCTGGTTTATCCACACCCAAATGTGGTACTATCTGCTCCACCAGCCACCTCCTTGCCCACCCCAGTCCTTCAGCCACCACCTTTTCATGAGTCCTCTGCACCCTGGCTGCCCATCTCTGCTTCTCTTACTGAACTGGATTAGTGTTTCTTCTTTAACTCCTTGGTTGTCAGACTTCCATACAGTTTAGTTTCCTGGCAGTTCTGGTTATTTTTTGTTTTTAAATTTGTTGTTGTACTTCTTTTGGTTGTGCGAAAAGGCAAAGTGTATCTACCTATGCCTCCACCTTGGCTGGAAGTCCTATTATTTGAAATTTTTCAGATAATACTAACTCCCTTTAAGTTTATCTTATTTTGTACATGAACATACTAGCACACACAATATTTCTATATTTTATGGTTTGTTTAATATTGAGATGACCATTTTTGTAACCATATTTTCTATATATTCTATAGATTCAATTTTTTAAATGTCAATTTACTCATGTTCATTCAATCCCCTTTTGTCTATCTGCCTTGATTTCTTTTATCTGAAGAATTTTTCAATTTAGACATTTTCAGCTTAAAAAAATACCCTAGTTACTTATTATTCATGCTCTATTTATTATACTGAGAAAAGAAGACACCATATTTTCATTTTATTTTGTAGATGAGCTTCATATAACACAGTTGCAGACCCACTGCTACTTTAACAACTAACTGCTGAATGATAGGTTTGCTGACTTGCAGTGTATTTAGAAAAAGCAACAACATACAATTAGTCTGATAGTAATAGGAATGGAAGTTAATACTGGCCTGAAGCTAAACCTTTCATTGTACACATCTAGCCTGAATAATTGATAGTCAAAGGGGCTCATATATGTCCCTAAAGAAGTCTTCTCATTGCTATCTGCACAAGTCAACTGAACCCCATTCTTCAGAGAGTTCTACCCAGACTTTACCAGGGTCCTGTCTTAGTCACTTGCGTAGCAGTGACAGTGCCTCTGTCTGGCCTTCCATGGCCCCCTCTTCTTTTTGTAATGAGCAACTCCTAAAGCATAGTGGTAAAGGACACATCTGGGTTTAGTCTCAGCTCAAGTCTACCACCTACGACCTTGGGCAAGGAGTAGGACCCCTGGGGCCACCTTTTGGGGAAACCTACCTTAAGGGATTGCTGTACAGGTCAGAGAATAATACCTGGCACATTGTAGAAGTTCCAGAAAAAGCTCTGGCACTCTAAAAAAGGGATAGAAAACATGCCACATTGTGTCACTGGTTTGAGGGCCACATCTCACTCTGAGCTCCCAGCCTGGAGTGGGATATTAGTACCAGTTGCAGAGTATCTCTTCACTTTACTCTCAGCTCCTTTCCCTGTTACCTTACCCATTATTTCTAGTCCATAATTAATACTGAGAGGCTTTGCTTTACTGATACAATGCTCCCAAAAGCTTTTCCACATCTTCTCCAGGTTATTTCATTTTCTTTTTATCTGAACACCCAAAACACATTTAGACAGAGTAGGATTTATCTGTTATATGTATTTTATTTCTTATGTAGCTACTTTGTTCTAGGAATACATGAAAATACAAAGGGGGAAAAGAAAACACTTGAAGGAAACCATAATATTTATCAGTGAAGACCTATGCTGTAAGCACACATCTATACTCCATCACACATACACACAAATTTTGTACACACACATACATAGAGAGAACATTTTTTATGCTATGAGATATATCTATATCTATATCTATAATATGTATGTACATATATTTATATAACATATAAACATTATATATAAGTGTATATTTCTGGGTAACCTATTGATTATTAACAGAATTTAATGGAACCTCTCTATTACCATAAAAATATCTATATCAATATTTTTAGTGCCTTCAGATAATTTCATTGAGCTAATCTCATATTGTTGGGCAGTTAGACTGTTTCTAACTACTTAATATTATTTATACAAACAACCCCAGTGTCCTGAATATCCTTGAACATATATCTTTGTGCATCTGCCCAATGACTTTCTTAGGATAATTTCCTAGATACGGCACTGCTGGACCCCAGGGCATGCACATTTTTTGAGATTTCATGACATGCTGATGAATTTTCACCCAGAAATGTGGCCCTTTTTATCTAAGCCTTTTGCAGATATGCAAGCATCTAGTTTCCCCATAGTCACACACTAGATATGTGAGTTGGCAGAGGGCTTTTAAGGGAGCTTTATGGAGTAGCTTTAGCACAGAAACACTGAGTAAAGAGGATGTATTGGTTGATCTGTATTTCATATATTGAAACAATTCTAAGCAATGTAGTTAGTAAGACCAGTTGTAACACTGATACTTGTGGCACAGATCGTGGCTGAATAGAAATTATAACCAACACTGGAGAGCTGGACCATGCACCAGGAATTATTGTTCTGCTTGAATAGACCCGATAAAAGAATATTGGCAAACGTTATTTACACAGCCCAGGTGGCTGTCACCTCTCAAACTAGGTCAAGTAAAAAAGGCTGCAAAAGTATACAAACTAGGTTAAGTAAAAAAGGTTAATCAAAAGGTAACATCATGCAGTTGGACACAATGCCTGGGTAATTGTTTCTTCCATTAAGACAAGTATGTAATGTATATTTCAGAGGTCTAAAAAAAAAACAAACTTGTGTGACAAAGATGAGGCATTTGTATCTAAATCTGAAGTACGTTTACTATATCCCCATTTCAGGTATTTTTAAGCCTGAATGCATAATGGAACATTTTGAAATTATCTACAAACTCTGAATGGCTATCCTGATCGGTACACTTAGGTTGTTTGTAACTGTATGAAAAAGTGACATTGAAAAAAACCTACATTTTTATCTGGTAAGTTTCAAGTCTACACAAAAGTAGAGTGAGCAGTACAATAAAATCCATGTCTCCATCACTGCCCTACAATGGTCATTCATTCATGGCTGCTGCTGTTTCCTCTGCAGTCCATCCCCTTCTGCATTGAATTTTTCAGAAGCAATTTTTGAGATCATATAATTTTACTCACAATTATTTTAGTGTATGAAAATGATTTTGAGTGACAGGTCCTATTCAATTTAAGTTTGGGATTCAGCACTATCAAATGTCTTTGCAAAATATTGATTCATTTATAACCTCAGGACAATTATTTGACCTCTCTGAGTCTCAGTTTCCTGTTCTATAAAAGAGATACTAATAACATGTGGACACTGCAGTGGTATTGTGAGGATTACAGGAAAGAGTTTGAGATAATATAGCATCAAAATTATGAAAAATGTTAACCCATCCTCATTGCCATTATCATCACTGGAATTCAGATTTTATAGGCAAATGACATATGGGAGCTTTGAAGAGTTGAGTGGTAACATGTAGGGGCTGGGAAAAAAGACAGAAAGTGTGGCAGGTATGTCAGAAAAAAATGAGTGAAGCAGGAGATATAGGAAGAAGGGACACCATCAGAAATGGCCAGCAGTCCTGGCAAATAGGACAGCGAGGGCATGGGTATTGGGACAGTAGTGGCCACATGTTAGTGCTCCATTTCTCAGTGACAGGATGGAAAATTGGGGAAGTAGAACATCAGTGGAAGATGGAGGAGAAGGGGACAGAGAACTGGAGTTTCAGGAATGTTAAATTCTATTAAAGGCTAAGTCCTGTCATAGTAATAAATGCTATTAAAATGGAGTTTAGCTATATACAGAAACAATTAAGTCTTGCCTGATAGGTCCCTAATTTCCAGAAATGATCAATAATGCAAATTTATGTGACCAATACCAGTCATTCCTTGAAAATTTGGGGGGACTTAATTGATTCTCTAGCTATGCTAATCTTATCAAATGAAGATGGTTAGATGATTCCCAGATGATTTTGAAATTTTTGTATCTAAAGTGGCTATATTTGCCATTGTATTCATTGGATACCTTGTTTATTGTTTTAGTAATGTTAGTCCATAATCTCATTCATCCAAAAATGTCATACAGGGTAATTTTATAGTATTCAAGAATCCCTCCAGATCCTTGAATATTTTATGTATATCAGTCAATTATTTTAATTTTTGTGCATCAGAAATAGTTCCAGGCACTAACTTAGACAATCCTTGCTTTTATCATAACTTACCTGTCCTGTGACCCATCCCAAAGTATTGAATAGCCACAGAGATACTTTGATGAATGATCCTCAGTAAAGGAGTGAATAGTTGATAAGATGTTGGGGCTAATCTTCTTAGAGACCATTTGCCAATAACAGAACCTCCAGATGCCTTGACTGGAAGGAACGGATACCATGGATGTTTTATTGGCAATGCCAGTGAGAGCAATGTGTTGGGGCAGGAGGGCATTTGGTGTCTTCAAATCAAATCACACAAGAACAAAATTTATAAATCACATTAAAGAGTTTGGATTTTACTCTCAAAAGTGTGCATCCAAATACAATGTTAAGTGACATAATCATATTTGAATTTTAGAAAGGTTACTCTGGATCATATGGAAGCAAGAGAGGAGGTAGAGGACATAAGAGGGTGTGTAAAGCCTAAGAACTAGGACAGTGGCAGCAAAAATAGAGGAAGTTGAGAGAGTATAAACATTAGAATCTGTAAGCCATGGTATCAATTTAATGCAGAGGGTGAGGAGGAAGGAGAAGTCAAGGATGACACTCAGGACACAGATCTGGAAAACAGGGTAGCTGATTGCAGTAGCAAAGACAGGGAGAGAGTCAGGTTTTAGAGAAAAGATGGTGGGTTCCATCTTGGATACAGTGAGTTCAATGTGCCTGTGAGGTATTCATTTGAAGTTACCTGGTAGGTATAGGAGTCTTGGAGCTTAGGAGAAGACATGTCACTGGCATAGAAGTGGTTGAAGCCATGGGAATTGATAGGATCAAAGACAGCAGTCAGTCAACAGAGAATAGAGGTGGATTCACAGGTTCTGAGCATTGCTGACATAAGCTCTCTTAGGTTTGCAATTCCCCAATATAATTAGTTCTTTGAGGAGGACCAGCTTTTTGTTTTTTTGTTGTTGTTCAAGTACCATTGTCTCCATTTTCACTCAACCAAGCTTCCCTGCCCCACCCACCCCCACCTCCCACACTCAAAACCACCTCCTTTGATCTTGTCCATGTGTCCCTTATACACATTCCTTGATGACCCTTCCCCTATTTTCCCCTATCATCTCCTTTCCCCCCTCCTCTCATGTCACTGTTCATTTGTTCCTTATTTTAATGTCTCTGGCTGTATTTTGCTTGCTTGTTTGTCTTGTTGATTAGGCAACACTTTTGGGTGACATCATATGGTATTTCTCTTTCACTGCCTGGCTTATTTCACTTTAGGAAAATGCTCTTCAGTTTCATCTATGCTGTTGGAAGGGTAGGAGGTCCTTCTTTCTCTCTGCTGTGTAGCATTCCATTGTGTAAATGTACCAGTTTTTTTGACCCAGTCATTTACTGATGGGCACTTAGATTGCTTCCAGCATTTGGCTATTGTAAAATGTGCTGCTATGAACATTGGTGTGTATAGGTCGTTTTGAATTGGTGTTTGAGGATTCTTAAGGTATAATACCAGCAGGGGAATTGCTGGGTCAAAAGGCAGCTCCATTTTTCCTTTTTTGAGGAAATTCCATACTGTTTTCCAGAGTGGCTGAACCAGTCTGCATTCCTGCCAACAATGCCCTAGGGCTTCCTTTTCCCCACATCCTCACCAGCACTTGTTCTTTGTTGATTTGTTTATGATGGCCATTGTCACCAGTGTGAAATGGTATCTCATTGTGGTTTTAATTTGCATCTCTTTGATGGCTAGTGATGCTGAGCATCTTTTCATATGTCTCTGGGCCCTCTGTAAGTCCTCCTTAGAGAAATGTCTGTTCAGGTCCTTTGCCAACTTTTTAATTGGGTGGTTTGTCTTCCTGGAGTGGAGTTGTATAAATTTTTTATATATTTTGGAAATCAAACCCTTGGAGGAGGACCACTTCTAATGTCAGGGAAGGTGTCAGAGTCATGGGCCATATTTCAACATTTCAGTTGGATCTAGGTTAAAGATGGCCACACAGTCTTTGACATTCTACTCATCCAGAGGTGGGGTCTCTTCCTCCCTGCTTCCCCTAACTTCTAAAACCTTCATGGGTTCTTTTGACTGTTTGACCAATCCAACATGGTGGAAGGGACCATGACCAGGCTTTGAAAGAGAGGCAGTTCCTGATTTCTGTCTCTCAAAGATCTTGCTCTTGGCCACCATGAAAGAAGTCTGACTACACTGCTGGGCAGACCTGTGGAGAGAGCTTGAGTCAGCAAGAAGCAGGACAAAGACCTAGATGGACCCACCCTTCCAGCTGTCCCTCCAAAACACATGCAAGTGCAATGCCTTACACCCTCCAAACCAGCCCCAATTGATGGTCATAGGCAGATCCTGTGGTCCCAGCCAGCACCACATGGACCATGAGAACTGCTCAGCTGAGCTCCCACTGAATTGTGAGATACAATGAAATGCTTGCTGTTTTAAGTCACTGAGTTTTATGGTTGTTTACTCAGCAATAGAGAATTGGAACACTTGTTTGTGCCACGCTCCCTCCTAATCCCACTCCGTAAAACACAATGTCTTCAGCTGAGTGTTCTGTTAAGCCTAGGTGAATTCTATATTAGACTAAAACCTGTGTTTTCATCTGTAAGTTGAGATGATAGTAACTGCCATCCCTTCTTCTCAGAATTATTTTAGGGCTCAAATGAGGTCATACATAAATTATACAGCACTCTACAAATATAGATGAATTTCAATATTACTCTAAAGCACTCTACAAATAAAATTTCAATAGAATTTTATTGTAAAAAAGTTTTAAACTGATATTACAATTTTTAAAAACAGTATCAAAATTCAATGTTAATTAGTGTATGTATCATTTTAAATTACATTAAAATCAATTAGAATTACTCTAACCTAGACCTCTGGCCAAGATGGAGGCATAAGTAGATATGCTTTGCTTCCTCACACAACCAAAAGAAAGACAACAAATTTAAAAAAAGACAAAACAGCCAAATCTGCCAGAAAATTGAATTGTATAGAAATCAGACAACGAAGGTGATAAAGAAGAAACATTCATCCAGACTGGTAGAAGGAGTAGAGACAGGCAGTCAGGTGGAGAGGTCTTGTGGCAATACAACAGACTAGGTCAGGTGAGGCCGTGGCTGGTGGACCAGGTAGTCCTACATTTGTGTGTAGATAAACCAAGAGGAACAACTGGGAAGCAAGACAGACAACACAACCCAGAGTTCCCGCACTGGAAACTAAAGCCTCAAAACCTCTGGCTATAAAAATCTGTGGAAGTTGCAGAAGTGGGAGAAACTCCAAGCCTTAGAGGAGAGTTTATTAGAGAGACCCAGGGATGCTAGAATGTACACAAGCCCCTCCAACTGGGAATCAGCACCAGAAGGGCCCAATTTGCTTCTGAGTAGAGGAAGAAGTAACTGAAAGCCCACTGAGAGCTAAACAAGTAGCATTGTTCCCTCTCTGACCCCTCTCCCACATACAGTGCCACAATGCAGCAACATGGGTTTCCCAGCCCATGGGTTGCCCGTGGGTTGCAAAGTTACTTAAAAACTTAATGAAGGAGAATTTCCCTAATCTGGTGAAGAAAATAGACTTTCAGGAAGTTCAGGAAGCTCAGAGAGTCCCAAAGATATTGGACCCAAGGAGGAACACACCAAGACACATCATAATTAAATTACCCAATATTAAAGATAAGGAGAGAATCCTAAAAGCAGCAAGAGAAAAGAAGACAATTACCTCCAAAGGAGTTCCCATAAGACCATCAGCTGATTTCTCAAAAGAAACCTTTCAGGCAAGAAGTGGCCAGAAAGAAGTATTTGAAGTCATGACAGGCAAGGACCTACATCCAAGATTACTCTATCCAGCAAAGCTATCATTTAGAATGGAAGGGCAGATACAGTGCTTCCCAGATCAGGTCAAGTTGAAGGAGTTCATCATCACAAGCCCTTATTATATGAAATGTTAAAAGGTCTTTTCTAAGAAAAATAAGATAAAAAATATGAACAGCAAAATGACAACAACTAACAACAACCTAACCTAAAAATAAATAAATAAATAAATAAAACCAGAAACAAACTAAGCAAACAACTGGAACAGGAACAGATTCACAGAAATGGAGATCACATAAAGGGTTATCAGTGGGGAGCGGGCAGGGGAGAATGGGGAAAAGGTACGGAAATAAGAAGCATAAATGGTAGGTACAAAATAGACAAGGGGAAGGTTGAGAATAGTAAGAAGCTGAAGAACTTACGTGTCTGACCCATGGACATGAACTAAGGTGGGAGAATGATGGTGGGAGGTAGGGTACAGGGCGGAGAGCAATAAAGGGGAAAAAATGGGACAACTGTAATAGCATAAGTAATAAAATATATTTTTAAAAAATTTGAAATGCTAAAGTACTAAAAAGTCATATATTCTATCCACTTCAGAATGAATATATAGTAGTCTTCATTTTTCATTGTTCCTCATAATCTTGTGCCTTTACATGAAGCTAGCATGCTAGGTAAAGTATGTTCCACATGCTGATCAAGGACTGTTCCACAGTTGATCAATAAAACACAGTTTGTATCAAATGACCAGTGAGTCAATGATTTTTAAATCTGATCTTCTCTTGTGAATTGGTAACTTCAAAAACTTGCATTAAGAACATTAAGCAAGCCCTGGCTGGCATAGCTCAGTGGATTAAGTGCGGGCTGCAAACCAGGCATTGCAGGTTCAATTCCCAGTCAGGGCACATGCCTAGGTTGCAGGCCATGTCCCCCAGCAACCGCACATTGATGTTTCTCTCTCTCTCCCTCTCCCTTCCCTCTCTAAAATTAAATAAATAAAATCTTAAAAAAAAAGAATATTAAGCAAGTAATGATTGATTTATTTTATAACATTAAGAAATGTTTTCTTCAAAGCACAAATTAAAAGGTCAGGGAGGCCCAGATGTTTCCTCAGGTTGATAGTCAAAACATGCAGAATAGATCATTTTGCTAGCCATAAAGAACACATGAAGGGGATTTGAAGTAACTCTCCTTTCTGGGAAAATTGAAATGAAAGGCCTAATATTCTGCAGTGGATTAATGAGGCTGTTCTCTATTTTCAAATAATGGGCAAACAATTAAGACCCAATCCTGAGAACAAATTGGTGTTGCTGTTATTTTGTGAGGATGTTTAAAATGACCAGTGCTATAACAATGGAGCATTATTTAACAAGACAGAAAGTAATCATTTACACCCAGCAATCCAGAAAAGATATTTCAGAGACAAAAAAATGTATATGGCAGCTACTGTTACTACAATAGAGTTGACATTTTAAGATGAAAGCAGTTAGACCTAACTAGCTGAAATCTAAACATATTTTGTGCCATGTTCAGAAGTCACCCAAAATGCATGCCAATGTGCAAAATGGTCCCCATGAAGCCAGTGACCTGTGCATTTTCTCACCTGGTTTTGGAATACTTATGGAAGAAGAGATGGATGCCAATCTTAGAACAGGTCAGACTTGACAATGAATGGAATTAAGTAGCCACAAGAGTACAAGTAAAACTATACATCTAGTATAGGAAAATAATTTACATTACTTTGATCTTTCCACTAAACTCAAAGTCAAGTCCAAGAGTGGCCTAACCACCTGAGTCCTAAGTAATCAGGAGCTTTATTGCTCAACAAGCTTGCATCACAACATAAACAGAAAAATCTCATTTCCCCTGTGCATTGTTATGGAAAATCAGGATGAAAGTCTGGTGTCATTCTATAGGTAGCCAATGAGAATAAACTATTTTTTCATTCCTGATAATCATATAAAATCAGGGAACTTTTCCTATACTTTTGTGAATTGTAATTGTGTTTACCGCAACATCTTCCCTGAGGAATACTCTTTCAAATTCTACTTCTCATATACAGGAGAATATTCTGTGTGGCATGGGCCCAGATCACACTCAGAAAGGCCAGTGGAAAGTGAGGTCTGATGCACAGGACCCACTCCTGCAAATAGGTTCTCCCGTGGGGAATCAGTCCTGCATTGTACCTAGGCTGCTTTGAGACTTGCTTTTGCCAAAACTCCCTCACCCTGAATTGAGGCATCAAGTGCTTACTGTAACATCCTAAAGTCTGTGCTAAACCTCACCAGTATGGAGTGTAACCGGTTTAACCACTTTTCCCTTGGTCTGCAACATCCTTCTCTTTGAAGTAATTAGCAACACTCTTTCCTTTGTTTTCTGTAAAAGGTAACTACCTAAAGCGAACCTGTGCATAGTAAATAAGGACCATCATGTAGTGTGCCCAGAAAATTAATAAAAGCTTGTCAAGGCAAGGGTCCAGATGCTCTCCCCTTGAGAGAGTGGCCGTGTCATCCCTTTTCCTCCACAGGACTCAGTAGTCTGTGTGAATTTGTCTCGCATCTCACCCATAATGCCACAGACCCCATGAGCCATGATCCACATCACTCGTACCTCCCATTTTTCTTCCCGATTGAAAAGTTATTTTGCTTGCTCTTTTAGATAACTTCTGTCATTCAGTCCTGCTTCTCCCCCCAAAAAAGAAAAGTGTATATGGCCAAATTAATGTGATAAAATGATAGATTTAAAGAACAATTCATTTTACTATCAAGATCTTGGCATGCCAATCCTGAACAGATATTTTGAACTGTTAGTTCTAAAGCACCTATTTTTTCATTGACTGACATGCTAATTGCTTGATGGAATAATGAATTGTTCCCATTGACATCACCATCACACAAACCTTGGGCTCTGTGCAGCATTTTGCAGGGTGATAAGTAACATTGCTACTCTTTCTATGATGTATAAAATGGAGGGTGAGGTCAGGTTCAGGAACTTGCTGAAAAAGGGGATGGAGGGAGAATGGGGTGAAGGTCAGGAGCAGGATTAAGACCAGCCATGACTATGGTGCATGTCAGACACTCACAATTAAAAATATACATGAGTACATGTTTTAGCATGATTCCAAGACAACACCACCTACCAAGTATTTTATTTTCTGGCTTGGGAAAGATTTTGTGGGTTTTTTTTTTTTTTTTTTGAACTTGAAAGCTATTTGCTACTATTGCATTCAACCAGAAACTCAAGTCCTCTGACTCAGAAAAAAAAAAAGAAGGCAAAATAAGACACCCAGATCCAAGCCACTGGGCACTGTCCTTAGTGCAGGTCATAGACATATTCCCAAGTTCCACTTTGCCCTGAGGGTGTTGTCATCAACCTTGTATCTCCAGGGTTGGCTAAAGCCAAACCCTTCTGGGCAGGGGAAGGCTTGCTGAAGGCCTGAGATCCTCAGAGTAAACTTGTCAGGAGTCCTGGGTACTATTAAGAGCCAGATTAACACAATGCTGAATCCTGACAAGAGTCACCATCCACAGCACCCTTAATGTGTGAGGCACTTCCCATTCATGCAAGGACCTTCTGTGTTCACAGGCCTGTCACTGAGACCAACCTCTGATTTCTAGGCCATGACCTTGGCATTGCAGGTCCCTCAGTGAGGAGCCTCAATAATACCTGCCCCAACAGTGCCCCTCCCCTCCACCAACAGCAATTTATTCGTTTCTTTTTTCACAAAAACCAGCTTTGCTTTGCTCCCTCCTGGAAGTCATTTTCCTATATATGATTGGAAACTTTGGGCTATAGCAGGCTATCTGTAAGTCCCTGCCCAGCCCAGAACACTCAACAAATGAATGAACTCCCTCAACCCTAAGGATCAAGAACACAGATATTTTGTAAAAAGGCTTTAGAACCACCCTCTCTTCAGAACCATGTGACAGACAACCTTCCATGACTGAACTGTGGTTTTATATGTGTACATATATTTGCACATATCCACATGTAACTTGCAATGTACTCACAGACTTAATGAGCAGAACATAGGTTAGATATTGGTCCAAACTCTGCATTTACCAGCTGAGAATACTGAGGCTGGGACAGGGAGGCTTGCACAGGCATTTCCACTTGTGGGGTACTCAGGTGATGCTGACAAACACACTCAGTGGCAAGCAAATTTCAAGTCCCTCAGCCTTGGGCCTCCACACCTTCAGGCTGGGCCACCTGGTCTTCCATGGGCTTCTCCTGAGGGTTTCTCTCTCTTAAACTGTCCACCCGTTGCTGAACAAACTTTCTGGAGTTGCACACCTGGGTGGCCTTATCCCTGGGGCATTTCAGCTAAGCAGTCACCTACACAAAGGCTTCTCCAATGCCCACAGGCAGGGTACCCTGGCTTCCTAAGTGTCTGTAGCGCCTTCCTCTCCGCCACCTTCTCTCTTTCCTACTCCCACAAGTCCTTCTTCCCTGCTTATCAAGGCCTCACTGTGTGCAAGTATCAAGTGCTATCTTAAGTTTCCCTGGGAGCAAACTTGCCCTACTCCTCTGTGCTGTCTAGAGCATTTCCTTTGGTTACAGGCTGTTCCTTCTCTTCAAGACACCAACCGCAATTCATCCCCGTACACTCTCACCTGTGTGGTTATCTGGTAAACATAGTTTCCCTGTCCCCACACCACTGCCTTCCCAGCAAAGTGCCTTGCACATAGAAAGATCAAATAAATGCTCATAACCCTGAGCCTGGTTCTCCGTTTACAGATGAGAAAATGGAGGCTCCATGAGGGTAAGTGACTTGAGCAGTAAGCAGAGGCGCAGGACTTGTTTGAGACCAGAGCTGGGAAGCGTTACCACCCTACTGGCAGAGTCTGGTCATGGCAGCATATAACTCCTCCCATTTTTGTAAGGCTCTGTGTTCCTGCCCTTGGCCTTACCCTCCAGAAAAATGTGAGCAGGTCTCAGGAAGTCTCTGTGGGTAAACTAACATTATCCACAGGCTACCTTAGGTTCTCTTCCACAGGACAGTCATAGGACAGCAAAGTCCAAGATTGTCTCCAGTGTCTTCTTGCCTTGGAACAGGATGCAGTTAACCAGAAAACAACTCATCAAGATGTTTCTGCCAGATTCCCACTGATAGGTACTGCTGTCTCCCATCAAGAAAGCAGACTTTTAAAGGCTAATATTGGAAAGGAGTGAAGGAATTGTTGTTGGATGGGAAGAAAGACAAAGAAAGGCAAGATATAATATCTTTCCCAGCTGTCAGCCCTTTTCACTAGTTTAAAAGCAAAGTCACAAAAGAATGGGTACCCTTTCTTGCACGTCATCTTTGTTCCCTGTCACCTTTGTTACCTGTCCCCCAGATTCACTGTTTACACCAAGTAGCAGCCACCATAAAACTCTTCTCAGTAGAGTGCTATTTGAATTGCAAAAGCAGGACTACCCAAGAACATGTAATCTAGAAAAAGTAGATATGATAGTGTTACAAAGCCGTTTCTGAGAAGTGAGGTATTTGCATAGAGATTCCTCATAGAACAAAAAATGCCATCTCTGCTCCCTGCTCAGTTAGGGGACAATACCATGAGGGACTCTGTCCTCACATGTCCCTGACAATTTTATAGAGAAGCAGCTCTAGTGACATGTTTTGAAACTGGAGGAGGGAAATTCCTGGTCCCAGTTCCACAACATGAATCATAAACACTTAGAAAAGCAACTTGTGTAAATTCTCTCCTGGGATGTTGCTGAATATTTTGCTTTCAAAAAAAAATGATCTATAGACAAAGACATTTCTCTAAAGGACTTAACTTTTTCTATCAGTGCAGAATTGTTCTTGCTGTGAATCAGTGCTTTCTTGCTTTCCTCACCATTTTCCATCTGCCTTGAGGGTTGCCACAGTGTGTACTTGTCTCCTGAGATTTGCTATCTCCCCTCAACTGGCTTTCAAATGTCTGTCCAGGCTTCTTCCCGCCTTGCCTGAGGTCTGTTTAGTATGTGTCCAGGGCTTCCTTCACTTTACTCCTGCCGCTGGCTTTATTTGCATGCCTGTACTACTATCACTGCAGGCTCCCTCCTGGGACTTGCAACGGTCACCTCTAACTTCCTCTCCTGCTTGCTGATTCTTCATCCAATTGCTTCATAACAAGCAGGCCTGATTTCTCTGGCACCTTATTTAATACTCAGCCCAGCTTAGATTTACACACAATGCAGTAGGCATTTCAACGGAATTGTGTCCTTGCAATTTATTTTCCTGATTTTTCTGGAAACCACAATTACTTTTTACCGCCCTGCTGATTTGCTGGATGGCATTAAACTTTGGGTAAGAAGATCTGGTCTCAGCCCTTCCATCTCCATGAAGTGGTGTGGAGAAAATCACACCTGCAGTATGTGTGTGACTGTCTTGGTTAGGTTCTTTCAGGCTGCAAGGAAGAGAAACCAGTTCACGACCTGAATGTACACATGGTTTCATGGATAACTGAATGGGACTCGTAGTCTCTGATATGAAAGAAGCAGAGTAGCTCAGTCTTAGAAACAGGGACTTCTGCATTCTCCTTGCATCTCAGTCCCAATGTCTCTGCAGAAGGGATCTGGGTGGGTCCTTTATTTACCGTTTATCTAGCAGCCTCCTGATTGGATAGACCAGATAGCACAGTTGGCTTAATTCACAAACAGGTGCAACTGACCAGAGCATCTTCCCAGAAAAGCACTGCCTGGTTCCTTTATCCCCAAAAGGAGGCTGTGGCCATAGCCAATGCTTGTGGCAGTCTGCTTGGAGGGGATTCTTGCAACACTGACCCTCATGCTCCTTGAGACAAAGACCCAGTTATCCAGTAAATTAGGAAACACCCCATATTTCACTTTCCTGTTCAGAGATTCACAGTGCACAGTGGTATACAAAAGGTGCAGAGAAACCCCATAATAAACAAATCTGTTTGGCTTGGCTTGAGGCAGCATTGTCAAGTATTAATGTGACATTAATTGATATCTAGTGGAAAGTACTTTGACAAGTGCTGATTTAGACTTCATGAATTGTCTAGGCCATGAGCTCTGTCATTGTCTACTAAACCAGTAGCTCCCAATTCCTATGGATCAGAACCACCAGGGGACATTCAACTAAATAGAGTCGGCCAACTGTAACCCTGGAGATTCTGATTTACTTGGTCTGGGGAGAGGCCTAGGGATCAGAATTTAAATGCTCCTCAAGTCTGTAGTTTTAAATAATAATAGTCCTATATGTCATCATATACATAATAAAAGCATTTCTTCAACATATACTATGTACCAGGCACTAAGCCAGTATAAATTCATGTTTTTAAATTTTATCCTTAAATCTATCCTGCCAACCAGATATTACTATCACCAATTTGAAAGTAGGAAAACTGAAGCTGCATGAAGCTAGGCAGCAAGTCCATGATCACACAGCTTATGTGTTGTAAAGTTGAGAAGCCAGGGCCTTTTGACTTCTACACCTAAATTCTTCAGTCCACACAACATGTTTCTCCTGGGAAATTTCCTCCTTTGGTCTGGAAGTTCCTGTTACTGGTGGGCAGTCAACAAACCACTATGAATGGAAAATTGCCATGAAAGACCTCCAAGGCCCCTTTCAGCAAAAACATTCTAAAATTCTGCAACTCAAGGTTGTGAAGAAAAAATACTACCACACAATTTGAGAACTGCATTAGGTCATACCCATGTAAAGACTCGATATTAACCCTCCTTTGTTTATGCTTAAAAGCACTTCTTAATTAACATTGCACAATTTTGGGGTGTCTAATCTTCAATGAACTCCTTTGCTTACAGTTTGGTTCTGCTCAAACAAAATGATAACAGCCATTGAATATGCAATAAACTACAAAGCCAATACAAAAAGGAAATTAGCTCCTAAAAATAATTGAAGAGCTAATATGCTATCTATAGACCCTAAAATAGAGCTCCCACCCCAAGAAAATGTCTTCGTGCAACAGTGAAAATGCATTGCACTGAATAGCTGCTTTCACTAAAAATCAGGGTCAAATGCTGTTTGCACAAGGCATTCAGATCTTACATAGGATTCAGGTATTGGCTGCAACTAAGAAATTCCACACATAAATGAGAAAATTTCTGTGATACTTTTCCTACTTTCCCTGAAATCAGGAATGAAAAAATTCACCACACATAAAAGCAAGGCTGTGTACTCCTGTTGTTGAACTCCCTGGAATCTGCAATGGGATTATTACACCAGGTTTCAGACCACAGGAGCCACTTGGAAGGGCTTTGACTGCCACCTGTTGGTCAAAGTGGGCATTACAGCCCAAAGCAAGGGCCCATGCAACCTATGCACTGCCTGCCTTGAGCCACCATTTTTATGGCAGGAATGCTTACCTCCTTTGATTTGGCCTGATAAGCTAAAATAGAAGAAATGTGTTAAAATGTCTGCCAATAGCCACTGGTTGGGAATAGGTTATTTTAAATAACTGGTTTGCCAACTTGAGCTTATTTGCTTATGTGTGCCTAGTTTCAAAAAAGCAAGTATTCATTGACTGTTTTGAAGAAAATCATTTGTAATGCCAAGATGGGGCCTAACTACAGGGCTGCTTCCTCTGTTCCCTATTTCCCCAACTAACTTCTCTTTTTCTTCTCCTTCCCTTCCTTCGTACATCACCTGCAAACTTTTATTAACTTTAAATTTCTTTACAAAGAAATCCCAATCTCCATTCCATCTGTTTCTTACTAGCTGTGTTGCTTTGGGAAAGTCTCTTAACCTCTCTGCTTTTTTCAAACATCCTAGTAGAAGAATGAATTTTACATTTTTAAAGATGTGGGCAACAAATAACAACATGGGAGAGAGAACATGTGGCCACAAAACCAGGTCTAATCCTATACAATATAAAGTACATGACATCATCTGTAAAACAAATACATCCTAACTCCAATGAAGACTTTAGGTCTAACTTTCAGTTGACAGACATTAGAAGGGAGATGCAACAAGCTGAATGGCACCACCCTTCCCCTCTAGTGGATGCTGCAGTGGGGTACCAGGATCCCCTCCATTCCTGAGTGCTGAGGATGTTGGCTGATAATGGCTCTTCCAAAGGAATTGCCCTCAGCTAAAGGCAATTATCTGCCCCAGATCACAGCCCTCTGTGGGGATGGATGTATCAGAAAATTCATTGATATGAGTAACTTGGGGACCATCTCACTCTACATCTCCCCTGCTGAGGCCTCACCTGCTACTGTATGGCAATTCAATTTCTCCCTTTGCCCAAGCCTGGGCCCCTTACTAACTCACAGGTTGGTTAGTTGTGATCATAAGCACCTCTCCCGATAAATGAACCAAATACAAATCTCCATCCCAGAGACTGTTTTCCAGAGAACATTCCTCTGCAGTATATTCCCAACATAACAGCTAGGGCCCTGTTCAAAGTAAGTCAGATCATTACACCTTTGTTGAGATCCCTTCAAGGGTTCCCATCTCATCAGAATCAAAGCCTTGTCTTGGGTACCCCACACCCATTACCTTCTGGGCCTCATTTTCTACTCCATGGCCCTTAATCACTCCAGCTGCACTGGCTTTCTTGCCGTTCCTCAAACATGTTGGGAATGCCCCTGCCACAGGGCCTTTGCTGGTGCTCTTCTGTCTCCCTGGACCGTGCTTCGCCCTGTTATCAGCATTGTTTCCTCCCTCACCAACTCCAATCTTATCTTAAACGTTGCCTTGGTGAGGACTTCCCTGAACCTCCACTTAAGTCTATCCAATTCCACCTTACCCCAGAGCTCACCCTCTTCATTCCTAACAAGTTTCCTTCGTGGTTTGTATCAGGATCTCACAAAGAGCACATTTAGTTATTGATGTTGTTTATTATCGGTCTCCTCCCCCAGAATGCAAACTCCATGAGCGCAAAGACTTCCTTCCTGCTCTTTTCACTGCTGTGTCCCCATAACCAAGAACAGTAGCCAGTACATAGTTGTTCCGCCATCAATCTGTATTTAGTGAGCACGTGAGTGAATGTGGGAAAGGAAGACTATGAGTGGGCACTCAAAAGACCTGTGATCTTCAGGGAAGTCCCTTGAACAATATCTGCTTGTCTTCAAAAGAAAAATGGGAACAATTCTTATGTCATTTTTGTAAGGATTATGCAATACATTTGTGAAAGCATCATATAATAAACTACTAAATAAAAGTAGGGTGTAATTTTTATTTAACCTGAATTCTTCATCAGTGAGCTACTTAATTTTTATAATCTAGGGCTACCAGATTCCCAAAAAGTAAACATATAACATTCAGACACAGAAAACCTTGAAAATGTCTGGTATTCAAATAAAATATAAAAATGTATTACAAAGCCATACCTCAAATGTACAAACTATGAAATACATCTTTTAAAGACTTAATGAAAAGAGCAGGATTTACATTGTAAATTTTATAACATTTGAAGACTTCTTTTGCTACCATAAAATTCTGATAAAAATTAATTTCATAAAGTATCAAATATACTTTGTTTATATAAAACATATATTCTCTCTTTAAATGCAAAATATCATGTCTATTACTAGCAAGTAAATAGAATCACATTTCCACACACTTCTTAAAATGAGGTAAGAAAATCTTTTCAGCTGTTTACATCTCTCACTAAAAGTGCAATGCTGTCTGGACCATTCCTTTCATATGCATACTTTCCCACCAGGTACTCAGTATTCTGCACAAAGAGCAGTAGCAATACCACGCATTTAAAATTCATATGTTGTCCCTGTTTTTCACAATTTCAAGATCCAAATGAAAGCTATTGCTATACTGACTCACTATATATATTTTTGCAGATATTTTAACAAATATTCCTAAACTCTAGAAGATTGTTCATAATCCTTTAAAGCAAGGGCAGCAAACTTGTTCTGTGAAGGTCCAGATAACTACTATAGGTTTCTCAGGTCACTTCTCTGTTACACATTCTCCTTAAAAAAAAAAAAAAAAAAAAAAACCTCTAAAGTGTAAAAAAAAAAATCCTTAGCTCTGCTGTAATCTGTTAATTTTTAAAAGTGGATTAAAAAAAAAAATAGAAGTCCCTAGTCTCTAAATTAGACTAGTCAAGTGTTAAAATGTAAACATCTTTTTGCATTAAATACATAAATGTGAGATAAATCCATGATTTTTTAGTGCAAAATAGAAAGTTGATAAACAGTAAGAAATGAATCCCATTCAAAGAGCGGGCTACATTTCAGGTATTCAATAAATGGTACTTCCTTATGGCTTTCATTTTGAAATGGATTATGCATGTGTCCTTTAGGGAAGCATTCTTCTTACACAGCTAATCTAAAGTTTGCAAAAACACTGCCACGCCTCCATGTGAAAGAGGCGGCGCAGTGCAGGCACGCAGCGGCAAGTGCACACACCGGAGGCCATGGTTTGATGTGGAAGTGCTCTCCGCAGCTAAGGAGCCAGTGCAGACCTGCTGGAGTCCACCCCGCCTGGTCTCAGGAAACTGTACCCCACTCACCCCCGTGACCTAGGCTGAGTGAGAGACCTCCAAACCAGAACCAGGAGCCACTGAGGAGACAAAACTTATTTCCCTGGCATGAACGCTGCCTGTTCTGTGCCTGGCCTTCTACGCTTGATCAGTTAGCCAATGATGGGTAAGATTTCCCACAGAGGGAATCGCCTAAGACGGGCATGATCACAAGGAGGCCTCAGGGAAGAGACTCAGGGCTGTGGAAATGAAGGGGTGATCATATCAACCCCTGCCCCCTTGGCTTTGTCAAAACCTGAGTCCTTATTCTTAGATGTGAAAAATCCAAGTCTCCTGGCTGCCTTTGTCTCCTCTGCACTACTCAAGCCTGTGGAATCAGCAGGGCGGTGCAGCCCAGACCAGGGTCAGCAGACCCTCGGGGTAATCAGGCCTGGGACATAGAATACACAAGATCCTGTAAGATCTGTTTACTGGAGGACGTTATTAAATTAGAATATGAAGACATGGACAGGAAAACAAAACTAACCTTTGGGCCCTGTAGTCCTATCAAATGATAAAACTCCAAACTTTGCCCAGAATCCCAGCAGGAGTTCTGTCAGCACCTTTGAAAGTTACCTATTCCTTTTGATCTTCCCTGCCAGACTGTGAATCCACAAACTGAGTCTGCTTTCTTAATAAAAACCTGCTTGGGTGGAAGGACGAGGCGCTCTTCACTAGAGAGAGTGGCCGTTCTGTCTCTATTTCTCCACAGGACCTGGTTGTCTCTGTGTATGTTTTTCTCGTGTTTTGACGAGCATCCACAACAGGGATGGATACTGCTGGCCGGTATCCACCACACAAACCAGCTAAAAGGTACACAGAACAGTCCTAGAGAATATTCTAATTTGTCTTTATCATATGTAGTGCATTGGGGGAAACTGATTTGCATATGAAATATGTGAATACACATGAATATAACAGCATGATTCATTCAGGCTCTTGATCCTATAAGCTTCCTTCAACTGAAAATATACAGCAGAGAATTCAGTGGGAGCTAATGTGGACTCTGATAGAGTAAAAAGGATCTGGTTATAGCACTGTTTGATCGATTACTTGATCCTATAGCTTGGTACTGAGAATCAAACTGTGTGTGGTTGTTGCATGTCTTCCTTTCCTACCACAAACAGTGCTATGAATAAATTATGGCAAATAGAAACCGTTATGAACTTACTTAAATATATTATAAACAAGTTGAAAGTCTCTGGAATGAATAATCCCATGGTATTCTACAAAAACATTTACAAATTCTAAAGCTAAGAAAGCTGACTACTTAAGAGGAAAGCTCAATTACTCAGTGAGACCATGCCCAATTTTTGAGCTACAAAAAGTAAAAGTTTTCAGTGCAAAAAGAATATCTTGATAAATAGCAATGACACAAAAATCACATGAAACAGCAAAAAACCTATAAGCAATCTCCTGAAGGCATGTTTTGATACATAGAACAGATCACTTGAGGGCTAAGAAACACCAGTTGTTTTACTGACTGAACTGGGAGTGAGTGGCGGAGCTCAAACACCCACTTTCTGCAAACAGACTGAGCACATTTCACAACTCATCATGTTTTTCCTTAAATGGCCACTTTGGGTGTTGCAATACATGTTCTGCAGCCTGAAGGACTAGGTACATAAATTCTTCTACATCAAAAGAGTAGTTGGTAAACTTTGGATGTTCCCCCAGAGTTGGGTGGTGACCCTGCAAAAACAAAGCAAAAGACACATCCATAAGTCACTGAAAACATGTTTTTCTGCACAAGAAAAATTTTACTTTACTTTGGCCAAAGTAACTATTTTAATTCATGCTCTACCTCAAAGGTCAGCACATTTTGTTTTGGTCAAGTCCAGATAACACATTTTCAGTTGTGAACCACACAGTCTCTAACACAGTTAGTTACTCTGCCATTGACAGGCACAAGCAGCCACAGCTAATGATACATAGACAGAGGAGCATGACTGTGTCCCAATAAACCTTAGTTATAAAAGCAGGTGGTGGGCCAGAGTGGGCCTGCTGGTATATAGTTCGCTGATCCCTCTTATGTATAACTTAATAGACTATTCTACACCCAAATTTCATGAAGCTGTTTTTTTTCTTTACAGCATTGTTTATGGCATGAACGAGGAACATAATGGGTTTACACAAACATGACAATTGTACATCAGCATCATTATAATATTAAAGGAGTCATATACAAGTCTACAGGCCTTATATGCAGGGCAATGCCAGGTGGGTGCCTTACCCTCCAAGGAGTTGCCTGTGGTTTCTCAGGGCTCAGTCAAGTATGACAAGGCTGGGTGTCCATCCTTGGGCCTGTCATCTAACAGGCAGCAGGTCTATGGGGACCCCTTGGGGCCACTCCTTGTGGGAATCTGAGTCCCAGGTTTGCCCATGTCCAGATCTCATCACTAGGCTAGTGTTGGGAACCAGCCTGCCTGGTTTCAGGAGATATAGAACTCCACGGCTAAGGCTGAACAGAAAACCTTAGGGACACAAGCTGCTAAGGAGACAAAAACCTATCCCCTCTACCATATCCCCCTGCTTGGCCCAAGGAGATGACTGGTTAGCCAACAATGGGTAAGATTCCCCAAGGGAGGAACAACCTAAGACAGGCAGGCACAGGTGCCTTGTGAAGGGACCATCAGGGAAGGACTTAGGGGACTTTAGAGAAGGGGTGAGAAAACTTCACCCCTTGGCTTTGTTATAGCCTGAGTCCTCATCCTATCTGTAAAAACTCTCCTGATGTTTGGCTGCCTTGCTTTCCCTACCTGACTCAGACCTAAAATAATGCCTTTAGGGGGTACAGCCCTGTGCTGGAATAGGTGGTTTCCAAGGGTAATCAGGACAGAGAAAGAATGCATTAAATACTGTGAAAGCTGCTTTGACAAGAATGCTCTCGAGCTCTGAATACTAAATGTTTAGGGTCCAAGCACAAAATGAATTTGTTTCCCCAGGTTTTACGGCCAATTGGCATCACTCTGTGTACCAGACCCTGACTCAAAAGGACCCTCAGATCCCAGAAATATTATTTGTAAACCATATGTCCTTTCTTTGACACGTATTCCTACACAAGCTAAACTCAAAAAAAGCCCAAGGAAAAGGGTGCTCAAGGCTCTTCTCTGGGAGATTAGCCAGCCTTTTCTACCCAAGCAGATCTTGTCTTGGCACTCTTATTTCATCCAAAATGCTGGGGGACACTTCAGGACAGGGTCCCTCTCAGGCTACTATAACAATGAGCATTGTCCCACAAAGCAAAAGCAAAATGTCACTGATTCAACTCCTGGTAAGGGCATATGTCTGGGTTCAATCCCCAGTTGGGGTGCATACAAGAGGCAACCCATTGATGTTTCTCTCCCTCCCTTCCATGCTCTCCACAAATAAATAAATAAAACCTTTTAAAAAAAATTAGTGTGCATATTAGTGTGGGAACATCAGAGCTGTTCGTGAGATGGGTACCCAGAAGATGTTGCTGACAGGTGGGCCTTCACTGTGGGTCCCCTTTCTGAGGTAAGGATGCCATGTGGCCCTGTGGCTGGTCTGGATGGGGAGAGACTTCTCCAGGAGTCCAGATGTGAGGACACACAAAATGGACTGGAAGTCCTTGGACATTAGTAGGTCAGGTGACCCACCAAGTGTGGCCTGTGCCCCAGGTGGCAGTAAAAGTGAGGTAGTTCCACAGCCACCCATCCCCAACACCCAAACCACCCTCCTCCTAGCAGCCCTACTCCCTGGGGACCCTGTTTCAACTCCTGCAGCACTGCTCTCCCCACACCCTTAGAAAGGGCCCAGATCTCTCTAAGCCCCACTCGATGGTCACCTGGGCAGGGTGTCCAGCAGCTCTCCCACCCTGGGGATGGACGTGCTGCATGTCTGACTGAGAATGGAACACCAAATAAAAAAAAAATGTTGGTTCTTGTCCACATCTCTGGCTTGTGTAGTTACAGTTACTTCTGATTTAAATACTGCAGAAAAATAAGCCATCTCTCATGCACAGAGACCCACTAGAGTCTGCCGTGTATGGAGAAGGGTGAAGTGCTTCTCTGCAGTGGGCTGGGGAGGCTCTGCTGACCTGGCCATTATGGGCCCCAGGGCCTTGGAGGACACTGCCTGGGCTGGGGAGCCCAGCCTCTGGGAAACTGGTTGCAGAGTTCCCACCAAGGCATCTTTGGGTCACAGCAACAATCCTTCGGTAAAACATGCCACCAGCACCCCACATTCCGATGCATGGCGCCTGGGGCCGTGGGGCACCCTGGACTGGCCTCGGACCCTGCAGCACCACTCTTGGCCCATGAAGGCCACTAAGCAGGTATAGACAGAACTGTTTCCAGGTCCCTGGGCTATCCCCAGGGCCGAGGGGCCTCAGGTGGGCACTGATACAGGGCTCAGTCCGGGGATTTTGGCTTTATTGGGACAGCGGTAGGTGTGGTCTATGGTAGCCACTCCTCTGGGCCAAGCACTACTATCTCAACTGGGAGGAGGCCACACCAGCCCCACAGGACACAGCCAGCTGAAACCCCTTCAAACAGAATCTCCAAGATGATGTGGTCCTGGTTTCAGGCAGTGCTGCCAGGACTGCACAGACGTCGCTGGTCTCTGGGAAGACCTCCTCACTAGGGAGGGCAACCCTCTCACTCAGGTACAGCTGCGCTCTCACTCAAGCACCACCACTCACAGCTGGTAGCAGTGTGCCTCCTCCGACAGCAGGCTGACAGCCTTGAAGTTACCACGAGCAGCAGTTTTCAGTCGAAGAGAGCTCAGGAGACAGCAGAAAATCTCCCCATTTTGGTCAATGAAACAGTGTTGCTTAAAACTGTCCTGAACACTGGGCTCAGTGACAGTAAAGAGGTGGCTCATTCTGGAGTCAGGGCACATGGTGAGCAAGACCAGGGTGCTGCTGGGCCTCAGGCTGTCCACGTGCACAGGCTCCTTGGACTTGGTGAGCTGGGCTGGCAGTGGGATCCCCCTGGCAGCCAGGGGAGACACAGGTGGCCAGGTGGGAGACAACCACAGCAAGCTTCTTCCTTCCTCAGTGAGGTACTGCCTTGGGCTCAAAGTGAGGACTCATAGGCTACTCCTTACAGTGAGGCAACTAGGCTTCCATCACTGTCTGCTGCTGGGATTATCACTGGAGGCCGAGGCTTTACACTTGGACCAGAACTTCCTGTGCTCCCTGCGACCAACCCACCAGTGCTGGACAATGACCCTTTCCCAAGACCACTCGGAGAGAAAGCAGAGCAGATCAGGCTCAGGCACAACCCTGCACCCCCAACACCCGCCTGTGCCTGCTACTGCACTGTCTGGCCACTCTGGTCTCCTCCTGGAGTCATTTTCTGGCCCCAAACCCTCTCCACCCCTCAAGAGATTAATTTCCCCCTTCTTCCAATTTGCAAATATGAGCTGTAACAATTCACTATTCCACAGAACAATTTATTCTTGGATGGAAGTTTAATAACGGTTTTTCATAACTAGACACTGAAAACTTATTAAAAAGCAAAACCAAGGTGAGTTTTGCCATGTAAGTTTACCTTATCTTGAGGAAAGACTTTGTTCTGTCTTTGCCAAGTGATATAATGTATGCCTCTGAGCCTGGCCAGGTCCAGGTAGCAACGCTCATCTCCACAGTTATACCTAAGGGACAAAAGGCATCCACATGTGAGACTGCAGTTTTTGCCCAATCCACCTTCCAAATAGGTTCTTGCAAAAGATTGTGTAAACAGTAAACAAGACTGAGGGAGATTATAGGGTGGGGCAAAAGTGGGTTTACAGTTGTATGTGAAACAGTTTGTTCTTATATTATTACTTTAATTATTGTATTATTTTCCATACAAACATCAATAAACCTTCTTTTGCAAAACCCTGTATTTTTATAATATTCTCATAACTAGATTACCTTAACTTTATGAAACAGTATGACAATGGAGACTAACCTTTATCAATGAGGCTGACTACGAATTTTGTATTTTGTTGTAACACATGTCTTTGCACCGTGGACTTGGGGTAGGAAACACTTCCAAAGGTCGAAGAGCTAGTGAATCAGAAACTAAACCCAGGCCTGCTGAATTCCAAGGTCTGGGCTTTCTCAATTACGTTTCTTTACTTCCTCCTTCCTTCCTTTCTTTTCTCTCTCCCTCTCTACCTCTAAGAGAAATAGACTTGAGATAGAATTCAAAATTATCTGGCTATTTCTCTAACACGTATATTTTAAAAATATTTTTGCATGGTGTGGAAGTTCATGAGAATGTTTTTCTAAATAGTTGCCAATTTCAATACTGAGTCAAGCAATTTTTAAAATGGAACCATAAAATCAAGATATTTGGACGCAAAGAGGGGAAACCTGGTAACAAGAGGTGTGTCAAAACTAAAGAGGAAGCACAGTGTAGAATTATTAAGGGTGAGAAGGCCATGTCTCTATAACCAGCCACTGAGGTGGAGGAGCCTTCAGGATAATCACTTGCATCCTGACACCTCAGTTCGCATGTGTGAATCAGTGAACACCAGGTGAAGTGGTCAGCTTGTTTTGGAGCTCTGTTCTTCCTGAGACACACAGGTTCTCAAACTCTACTTTTTAAAAAATTGTGGTAGAAAATATAAAATGTATCATTGTAACCATTTCTAGTATAGAGTTCAGTAGTGGTAAGTATATTTACATTGATGTGTAACCCAATCTCTAGAACTTCCCATTTTGAAAACTTATACTCTGTCCCTATTAAACACTAACCACTCCTCTGCCCCCAGTTCCTGGCAACCACCATTCCGCTTTCTGTCTCTGTGAATATGACCATTCTAGGAAACTTCTACAAGTGAAACCACATAGTATTTGTCCTTTTGTGACTGGCTTATTTCACTTCACGTAATGCCCTCATTGTCCAGCCATGTAGTACCATGTGATGGAATTTCCTTCCTTATCAAGGCTGAATAGTATTCCATTGTGTGTATAGACCACATTTTGTTTATCCACTCGTCCCTTGATGAACATTTGGGTTGCTTCCACATCTTGACTGCTGTGAACATGGGTGTGCAGCACACAGCTTCTGTTTTACCACAGTAATTACAGTGAGTGCAGGAGATGCTCAGGTTAAGAGGCACACAGGAAGGAACCCCAAGTAAGAAATCACAGAGTCACATCTTCTGCTGAGATAGAGGAAGAAGGGGCAGGTTTCCTTGCTTTGTGAAATGGCAGACTTCATATTTTTAGCTTTAGTTCTTTTTTTTTTTCTTTCCAGATGTCTATATGATATGACTTCCCTAGAACAATTAAATATTTAGTCTTTTGATTCTCTTAGTGAAATACTTAGCATGCATGAAAAGACCATTATGAGGTAGCTGCCTCAATGTAAAACTGCCCCCAAACACTTACAGCTCAAATACAGCAGCCCAGTCTGGCAGGAAAAGTAAATGGGTAAGACCAGCTCCATGCATTCCAATAAATATATCTGTGTTGTGGGTGATCCTTAGCTGATCCAAAAACCCAAGTTCCCTGTGTACATAGAGAACAACAAAAGACAGATAGAAAAAAAAAAGAGAAAGTACTAAGTTGAGTTGAGCTCAAGACTCATAGTTAAAACATTTATATGAGTGTCTTTCCCAATTGAAATCACATTCACCATATGTTTTTTTTGCCATTTCAAGCCTACTCTAGTATTTAATAATTTAATACTCAATAATTTAACATTTTTTCTAAAGTAAACTCTCTTTTTTAAAAACCTAAATGTATTTAATTTAGAAGGAAACTTTTATAGCCATCTTAGATGGAAAACCATTAACATGACATAAACAAAACTATAAAAATTGCTATAATCAAACTAAAAAGTATTATTCAAATCTAAGTAAATACTATTGCAAGACAAAGCTCTAAGCCTGATGCCTGCTTTCTCTTTATGAAAAAGTGAAACTAGCAAGGGTTGAAAAGATGTTATGGTATACTTGCACTAAACTAGAAACTATTTCCTTAAGATGATAAAGTGGTTTTTTAAAATAGGAAATTAATTCTTCCTTGCGTGAGTTGACTTACTCAATGCCATCTGAATAACTAAAATTATCTCGATACAACCAAGTAGTTTCTTGCCTTTGCAACAGACTAATCCACAATTTCATTCATGCTAAGATTGTAAATGTGCTCTTTAAATTCAAGACACTAAAAGATGTGAAACTCTGAACTAAAATCCATGCCAAAAAGTTCACCAAAGTGAGTCTGGGAAGAAATGCTGGAATGAGGATAACACAAACATAATGGGATTAGACCTCCCAGTCCCACTTACCCAAACTAAAGAAAAATAAATAATCAAGATTATTTTGAACCTAAGAAGGGAAAGTAAATTTCCTCTTAATCAGTTCCTTCTCTCTAAAGATCTGCCTCTCACAATACAACAAAAATCCCGCACCCACACAAAGAAAGGAAGACAATGATACCGTGTGTCTCACATGAGGTACACGTGCATCTGTTTCCCTAGGAGTGCCACTGATGCAAGGGAAAGATAGGATGCCATCCAGGAGAATATACGCAGAGAATCGCCAGTTATGGAAAACGTCTATGGCTTGAGCATCACCAATATCTGTGTGATTACATTACTAACATGATTCTCAAATTGGGACTGAATTTATTGTCATTTTCCTTCATCTGAGAAACCCAGTCAATAGCAGAGCCTCGGGGGCACACCCCCGCTCCTCCGTTCTGTCAGACCGATGCCTGGCCACTTCTTGCATGCTATGTTTCTTCTTGTGACAATGAGGGTGGTCACCAAGGCACAGTAAAATTCATAAAACAAGAATAACTTTCGGGGGCACACCCCCGCTCCTCCGTTCTGTCAGACCGATGCCTGGCCACTTCTTGCATGCTATGTTTCTTCTTGTGACAATGAGGGTGGTCACCAAGGCACAGTAAAATTCATAAAACAAGAATAACTTTGCCAACCTCACAGGGCTGTTGGAAGAGTGAGGTGAAATAAAGCAAAGCATAACAATAAGTCTCAATATAGGGTCGCTGTTCTTTATAACTTGTAGGAGACTGTTCTGCATGGCGTGGGTCCAGCTCCCACTCGGAGATGCACAGGACCCACGCCCACGGATAGGTTCTCCGGTAGGGAATTAGGCCTGCAATGTACCTAGGCCGCTATGAGTCTTGCTTTTTGCTAAAACTCCCTCACCCTGAATTGAGGACATTTAATGCAAAGCAACTTCCTAAAAACCATGTTAAACCTTCCAAGTATGAGTGTAACTGGTCCAACTACTTTTGCCTTTTCATTTGCAAATATCCCTCTTCTGTGATAATGATTACCAGCATTCTCTCCTTTGTTTTCTGTATAAGGTAACCACCTAAAAAGAGCCTGTGCATAGTTAATGAGGACCTTCTTGTAATGTGCCCAGTAAGATAATAAACGCTCACTGGAACTGAGGCCAAGGTTTTGCTCCCCTTGAGAGAAAAACCATGCTGTCTCTTTTCCTCCACAGGACTCGGTAGTCAGTGTGAATATGTCTCATATTTCATCCATAATGACGCGGACCCCACGAGGCGGGGTCTGCATCAATAATTGTCACTTATTTTTATTCAGTGTCCAGAGTCCTCAAGACAAGAGCCATACCAGCCCCATGACTGCACTTCTACTTCAAAGCCTGTGCCAGCTCACGGCAGGACCCCAGCAAAGATCTGTGTGAAAGAATGAAAGTGATGAGTGAGATGAGTGAGATGCAACACTGGTGAGTGTAACCCTGTCTACATTAGACACCCTATGCTGGTAAATGTACACTTGTTCTTTTTTAACACAGAACCTGTTCACGAATTCAGTTTGGAAAACAAGGTGATGATTGTGGGTAGATGAGGGTGGGAGACAAAGCTTTCACCTTTCCTTTGGACCTTTTCTGTGTAGCTTGACTTTCCATCTAGGTACACGCACTGCCTTTGTGGCATTACTGTTTTTACATCAACAGAGGTTAGCTAGACAGTGACAGGCATATTCTGTCTTGTGAAGCTTTTTACTTGTATTTTTACATTACAACGGAGGGGGGGGCGGCTTGGACTATATACTATTACCAAAAGGAACCCCCCAGGTTCGTTATGTCAGCCTCCAGAGGAAAGACATCTCTCAATGCCAGAGATTCATGAAAAGGAAATGTTTATTTAATGCTATACAAATTTAACGTAGTGACCTAACGTCTTCATCAAAATCCCAAAGTCCCTTAAAACACCCACAAACACACACAGTCCTTCCTTCCCCTACTTTGCCTAGTCTGGGGTACCATATCTCATGAAAAGAAATAGAAGTCTGTGGCTCAGGCAGCCCCTGGTTCTTCCCAGTAATCCGTTTCAGCTGGTAGGCCTCCCTCGGTTCCCGGCACCATCAGCTGTGTCGCCAGGATCTCTGCTAAAGCTGAGTGGTGGTTCCCGCTTCTAAAGCTGCAGGGGTCCCCACTTTGGCAAAGCCATGTGGCTGTCTTCCTCACAGGGCTGAGGGGGTCCCCACTCTGCTAAAGACCGAGTGGTTCTCTTTCCTAGGGCCATGGCAGTTCCCACTCTGGCAAAGCCGTGTGGTTCTCCCTCCAATGGCTGCCGCGTCTAGGTTTTAAATCCCCCGGCCAATCCTCTGCAGCCCCATTTCCAATTCCTCCCACAATTGACCACACTTGCCAGCACTCCCATATCCTTCCAGGTTCACTGGGCTGTCATCGTGGATCTGGGCAAGCATGGCCCCATGTCATGGAGCCGATCCTCTCCAAGTTCCCATGCAGGCACTGTAACTTGGGGGACCTGCCCCCCAGTTACGTCTTGGTGGGGAAGTTACTTCCATCCCCCCCAGCTCAGAGCATGGCCACAACTACTTAACATATCTACGTAACCAGGTAAAGGTTATTGATATGTTAAATGACCACACCAGAGGTTAGCTGCAAAGCTGTTGCTATGCAAAACAGCTCTCAATGGCCCTGCTCCATGTGTCCCTTCCCCCAACCCACATCTGTGGTGGGGGTGGTGAGGACATCCTAGTATTTCCTGGACACCCTGAGCTCTGGACCCCATTCCAAATCCCTATTTGGGGCCCCCTCTTGGCTGCACCGTTACAGTATCAGAACTTTAATAGCAGTGTAAATGTTTTAGAAGATTCCTAAAACTTTCATATTGTTCTATGACCCTCAAATTATTCATATATAATTAATTTTAGGTCAAAAGTTGAAACCTGGAGGTTAATAGGGCAAATTTTTAGGTCTACAACATTTTTTAAAAATTCAGAATTAGTTGCCAATGTAAAAATTCAGACATTTCAAATGAAAATACGGATTCATCATTCCTCTTGAAAAATGAGATGGTAAACAACACCAGGCCCCCAACAGCCAAAGAGCAACCATGCCTGTGCCCTGACCTGCCCACTTCATTTATTGCTGGCGTCTGCTTGTACCTTCCAGGTCTAAAACGCCAACAACTCCAGTTTGAAAACTCCTTTCTATCTTCCATTAATTCATCCAGAGAAAAAGGTGACAGCTTCTGCCCGAGGGTGCACGATTACTTACTTATATTTGTAATCGACAATCTGGACTTCAAATGTAGATACCGTTTTCAGTGCGTTTACAAGCTGGGAAAATAACAGAAACATTTAAAATTTCCTTCTCTTCAGTTTTACTTTTCTTTGAGTCCTCACATTTCTTATTTCTTATACAAAATATTTCCGACGTATTAAATATCCTTCAGGCCTATTGCTCTACTAACCCTTAACTGAGTGCAAATGTGGGCTCCACCCCTGGGACGCACTGCCTCCCAAAAATTGTGCTGCACTGGGATGTCGTGAGGCTGAAAGGAGAAAGTTCAGGGGAACAAAGTGCTCTGGACAGAGGCTCACTAAATGTTAGCTGTTATTATTACCATTTGCTAGTTATTCCCTCAAGTTTCAACATGTAATTTCCTGGACACTTTGTTTCAGACATGATGTTAAGAATTTTTTCTATCCATTATCTCATTTCAAATAAACCACTAGCACCTTGGGTCTCATCCTCTAAAAATACTAAATTTTTGGCAGGAAAACATTTTCAATATTTCTATACAGAAAAACAATTATTCTTTTAGCATACAGAAAGTAAAAAGGCAAATTTATCTATTATTAAAATCATAGCCATGGCTCTCGCATCCTTCGGAATTAGGCCACCTTAACCCAACACTGTGACTCCTGCTCTTCAGAAATATATGTGCCATGTCCCGCACCTGTGTCCTGTGCTTGTGTCCTGCGTCTGTGGCATACAGAATGCACAACATTGATGGCTACAAAAGCATCGCTGATTGTGCACTTAAATTATGCTGGCATTTTTTAAGGGTTAGGTCACTTAATCCTCATAAAAATCCTACCAAGGAAGTATTACTATTATGTGCATTTTGTAAGTGATACACCAGAAGCTTAGAGAAGTTAAGTAATTTTCCCAGGATTGTAACTGCAAAGCCCCTACAGGTCCTTTCCTAACAAGGCCCAGAACCAAAGTTTCAACCTTGGAATGCCACTATGACTAACACTGTGAATCCATAACTGACCCCATGGAACCATTCAAAGGATCAGATGTGAATGGTACCTGAAGACTGGGGCCTTTCAGAAGTGAAGGCCCATTTTCCAAGGAGATCCAGTGCTGAAACCACTTAAAATCCCACCCCAAACCCGGAGCCTTCCCTCCCATCTCTTTGCCTTTCTTTTTCTTCAAAGTACATGTCACAGTACTGGCTCCTGTGTATGTCAGGCAGCACCCCTGGCTCAGTGACAAGTTGGGCACCAGAAAGCAAGAGGCCCTGTGACCATTGCCGAAGGCCCTGAAAGTAACCAGAACAGTCACTTACGGGCTTTGTCAGCTGACGGCAACCTCCAGCCTCTCTGGGCTACTTTCTACTTTCACTTTTGGGTAAAGAAACAGTGGCTGAGTCACCTCTTTGTCTAAAGCCTCATCTGGACTGTGGAATAGAGCCTCACCCTGGGAAGCTGTGTCAAACATAGTCCCAGGTCTTGGATGTCTGTCTGGAAGAGTCCTCAATCTACTGCACTGTTCTGTTTCACAAAGCTGGTGGAGATTTAAGGTTGTGTATGCTGCTCTCTTCAGCCTACCCTGAGGGAGGTGACCACAGCAGCTACTGGCATCCAATCCTGGCCCTGAGCTACCACGTGGTGATCACTGAAGCTCAGCCACAGGGTCCCGGCTGTAAAGTGCAGCCGGGATGCAGTCTCGCGCGTGTGCGTGTGCGTGTGTGTGTGTGTTGCACCTACTCCCTCAAACCCCCTGCAAGGGCACTGAACTCAGTCCCAAGCTCTACAGTCAGTTCAGACAGGAGCCCCATATTAATTATCTTGAAAGTGGAAAGTCATTAACCCTTAACCTAAGTTACCAATATGTTTGATATCTTTTATTGTCACTTTGGGTAAATGGGTAATTTAACATTGTTTCATAGTAATATACAATATTTTTGGTCAAATATGTTTGACAAACTTCCCAGGGCCCAGGTTTTAAAAGGAGACATTTTCCTAATCTGGAAATGGATTTGGATTATTCCTCTGTAATGCCTCAAAGATTTGTTCTCTCTCTCCCTATAAAAAAATTTTTTTTAACTAATTTGGCCTATTTAATATACTAAAATTACATGGAAAGATTTGTCAAGTAAAGAAATAATTCTAGCTGCTATCTTAAAATGTTAAATATTATTGCAATATATGTTTAAATTTCATTGTCAATTGAATACTGAAGGCATGACTCAGAGAAAAGCCTGCCAGGTAAGAGACATGACAGAAAGTAGAGCGCTTGGACAGCATCAGGCTGGGTACCTGCTGTGGCTGGGGTGTTGCCAAGGCCAGCCCCAGGGCCAAGCCCAGGCCATGGGCTCCAAGCTCCATGCGGACATGGGAGGGGCAAGAAGGCCCACACCAACCCCCTGGGATCCACCAAGTCATGCCATCCCCGGCCCAGTGGAAGTGGACGCCTGGTAATCGAACTTAATTGAGGGGCCCGAACAAGGGCCCAAGAAGCACCCATGCACCTTCCTTGACAGAGTTTTTGAGGCTCACAACATGACATGAGACAACAAGCTGCGGTGCTTACCTCAACACTTGCCAGCATACTATCAAGATCCAGTAAGGCCCTCGCTCAAGAAACAAACAACCATGGGCAAAACCCCAGAAGCCCGCTGACTGAAAGGGCTGTCCCCATTTAGGGCCACAGTATTGTGCATATTTAAATAAGAGAATCACTGGAGATGAGAATGTCCTAATCACAGGAAAGGATGGGGAAGGAAGTCCCCACAAATAAGCCCTCCAGGTGCCATAGCTGGTTAGTAATGACCAGGAATGGCAGGCCCTGGGGAGCCTCAAGGTTCTTTCATTTAAACAACAAACCCTGGGTGACAACTGCTGTGGGACAGAGATTCATAGACTTTCTAACTGATACTGAAGCTACATGTTCTATCCTAAATATTGAACAAGGTCTCCTCCCCCAAAACCATAGCTATTACAGTTGTTGGGAGGGAAACACCCCCACGGACCCTTCCTTCGGCCATTCAAATGTCATGTAGGGGAAACACTTTTTTTAAAGATTGTATTTGTTTATTTTTAGAGAGAGAGAAAGGGAAGGAGGGAAATATCAATGTGCAGTTGCCTCTCCCGTGCCCCCTACTGGGGACCTGTCCCACAACCCAGGCATTTGCCCTGACTGGGAATCCAACCAATGACTCTTTGGTTCACAGGCTGGCATTCAATCCACTGAGCCACACCAGCCAGGGCAGAGAACACATTTAAAACACAACTTCCTACATGTGTCTGAATGTACTGTCTTGTTGGGATGAGATCCATTAACAAAATTAAATGCCTGCCAGATTTCCTCACCAGAAAAAAATCAACATTAATGTCCTACCAGATGAAGCCTGTGCCCTCCAAGTTGTACTATTACAACTGGAAGACAAGCCTCAACCAGAAATCCATGAATAAATTCTACAAAAAGTAAGAGAAATGTTTGGGCTGACAGAGGCCAGGAAGAACCAAGCTGATGACCCAGTAATAGTAAAACTTCATCCAGGTACTAAAATTCCAAATTTGAAAAATACCCTTCGGAGTGACCTGCAAAAGGAGGTATAAAGTCTCATATAGCGACCTTTCTTTCTTCTTTTATTTTTTACAGAGGGGTAGAAGGAAGGGAAAAAGAGAGAAAAAGAAACATCAGTCAGTTGCCTCTTGCACATGCCCAATCAGAATCAAACTGGCGACCTTTCACTTTATGGGATGAAGCCCTACCAACTGAGCCACACTGGTCAGCACAGATCACCACCTTTTTTAAATGCCAATTAATCTGACCATGTCACTCCCCACATAACACTCTAAGCCTGCCAGTGCAAAAACACCCAGTACTGGGGATAATAATTTTGTACAGGACTTGAGAGCCAAACTATAGAGGATATATACATGATGGCACCAAATCCTTTTACTTTGCTTACAGCTTGATCTGGAGATCTCTGCTATTTTATAGTTCTGTACTAAAAAAGGTGCCTTTTATTGTATACCCCAGAGTCCCATTTGCCTTTGAATGGGACAATACAGAAACTAATGGGAAACAATATTGCTGGATGGTACTTCCACAAGGCATAGCCCAGGACAGAAAAGAGGCAAGGCCCTCAGAAATTACATGCTTCATGGACTCGTCACTGTACAGGAAATACTGAAAAGATGAATAAGTCAAGAAACCACCTTAACTTGGGATAAGGTTCTATCAGCTGCCCTGCTTAAGGTTAGAGTAGTCCCCTACAACCAAGCTCCACTTATCCTGCATGAAATATTATATGGGAAACCCTTCCTTAAGCGTATTGTAAAAAAATTAGATGCTATAAAATGTGTGCTGTCTCTAGGTGCTGCTTTATCTGGCCCTCAAGACTTGGAAAAACCAACACCAATGGTCAGCTACTACTTAATTAGAACAGGGTCTGTGAACTCCCTCTAGTTAATTACTTTTCAAAAGAAACAGGGCAACAGACCCCACCTGGCCAAGAAGAGAAGACACAGACAGCCAGAAAGAAGACTGCTTCCTCCCAAGAGTCTGCACCAGGCCTGTATAAACCTGAATTATCTATCCTAACTGCTCTTATTTGGGTTTTAACATGTTTTACTTTCCTGGTTGTGATATTTGCTTACAGGGGCCTAGTATTCTAAGCATATTTCTTATGCTTTCTTCACTCTTCCTGACTTACTGCCCCCTTATCAGCAGGAAGTGGCTATAGCAGTCATCACCTATATTCCCCCAAGACTGAGGAATGAAGAACAAAAAGGGGAATTTGTAAACTGGTCCTACTCTGTTTCTAACAAGTCCCAGAACCATGACCCAGCACATGGCAGTTCTTGATACATTTTTTGTGGAATAAATCTTACTGTTGTGACATCTTCCAGGCACATTGTTGTAGACATGCTGCTCTTATTGAGGTTAAATATAATTTATGAGTTGAGGCTATTGAAATCAATTTGGGAGTCTAATAACTGGTTTGGTACCTTTCAATAAAAATCTAATAAATGAACTGGACATCACCTTTTCTAAAGGCTAATAATTTCAAATTGAAACATTTACTGCAATGTGAAAAACTAAAGCACACCAGTTACAGAAAGTTAATATGATGACATTAAAAATACAAAGAAAAACTAACCTCATTTTGGTTTAGTATTTTCCGGTATTCTGTGCTCCGTGCGAGAATGGTGACTCTAATTTTTCCATCCTGAAATCAAAAGGAAAAGGCAAAATGATGCTGTATGTGCCTGGACAGATGAACGAACACCTGAACCTAAAGTGGGATTTTCACAAAGAGATGCAACACAATAAGAAAGTTTCAAGGCATGACTCCTTCACAGTTCTCTTAGGGAACAAAAAAAAAATAATTTACTTTAGCCACAGGAGACAAAACTTGTTCACTACACTTGTGTTTGGATGGTTGGGTAGATTTTCTTGAGCAGATGTTGTGTGGCTCAGATGGGGATTTGGCAGTGGAGAGGAGGTATGACAAAGGAAAAAGGTAAGAGAATAAAAGCACATTCTTCCACTATCCCTAGTTTATCTTTCATATAGGTGGTAGACATTTCATTTCAGATCACTCCGGTTCAGAAATTGTTAATACAGGAAACACTCACTGTCTTCTGAGTATTTCTTTTTCTGCAAAGGTGGTATTGATTTTTACTCAGGGTAAAAGTCAAGCTCACATTGGAACCTGTAATACAGTAAGTCCTCACTTAACATCATCTCATAAGTTCTGAGACTTTAAGTGAAATGATGTATAATGAAACTAGTATAAGTATAGGCTAATTGAGTTAAGTTCCTATGGCATCTCACCAAGGTTATAATGAAATGACATTGAGTAAAACAACATTATTTGACCTGCTGTGTATTCCTTACCTTGGGTCCCTCTTGAGTGATGTTCAATCTGTGTAGTACATGCTGGGAAAATGCCCTGAATAATCCAGTATTTTGACAGCCAGATATCTACAATAAAAGCAATAGTTCATATTACAGTGAATATTTATATATTACTACTTCAGAGGTTAGTTATACAAGTTATGTTAAAACATATCAAGAATAAATTTTATAAATGTGAATGTTTGCAACAGATAACATTCTTACCAGAGGGGTATTATAAAACAGCCCGTATCTCATCCGGGGGAGTAGTGAAAAAATCGCTTCTTTAAAACAAACCTAACAATACAGGTATATTAAAAGTTTAGAAGAGACAATATGTACCCTTCACACCAAAACAGCACTTATAATTACAGAAAGTAAATTTTAATTAACCTCTATTTTACATTAAAATATGTTGAATAGCAAACTATTTCACTCAGTGAAATTCATGTTTTTGGAAAATGTATGAGAAAGTATTTTTAAAAGCTGCAAGTTAATAACAATGAGGATTCCAGTTACCAAAACAGAAGCTAAGAGGTAAGAAATCAATGGTAATACTGGGCTGGCCAAAAAGTCTGTTTTTTTCCTACAATGGCTCTAGTAGTGTTTAGTTGTCTTTAACTTCATTTGAAAATATTTTGTTAGATTGCATTGTGACAGCTGTCATATCAGCATGTATTTTTTTTAAAAACTTACCAACATTGGTAAATTTTTGTGTAGCTACTTTAATATTAAAGATGGAAGAAATTACACATTTTTGGCATATTATGCTTTATTATTTCAAAAAGGGTAAAAATGTAACTGAAATGCAAAAAAGGATTTGTGCAGTGCATGGAAAAGGTGCTGTGACTGATTGAATGTGTCAAAAGTGGTTTGAAAAGCTTCTTGGTACTACTGACATTTTGGCCAAATAATTCTTTGCTTTGGGGTTGTCCTATGCATTGGGAGACATTTAGCAGCACCCCTGGCCTCTGCTCACTAGAAGCCAATAGCTGGAGATAACTGACATACTCAAAGTCAATAAAATTATTAGTGAAAATGAAAAATGGGTCTTTTATTTTATGGAAAAAACTAAATGGACTTTTGGCTAACTCAATAGCTAATAGAAACTCACACTAAGTATTTATCTGATGTGTGAGTCATCTGTAATGACAATTATTTACAGACATTTCAGTAAAGTTTCCCATACCCTTTTGGAGTCATAAGTTTTCAAATGTATCACATCATAATCAGTAAATGCTTTCCATGTGTCAGAGAACAGGTCACCGTATCCATAGGAGCTCTGAAAGTGGAAATAAAATAAGTTAGAGCAATAAAGTCACTCAACATAGCTTTTCAAGCATTCAACAATGTACCTGAATTACCTTGTTAGTGCAAAAAACTAATGATCCTAAACAAGTCCATAAAATCCATAGAAGAAAAACAGATTTTTCACTTTGGGTCTTATTTGATGTAATTTCATCAAAAATAGTCATCACAATTATAATCTTAGTCTGCTAAAAGTGGTTTGTCTTTCCACCCTAACCCTTTGTATTTTCATGTCTGAAACTAGTTGTTGTGGGGGGTTTTTTCTGTGAGTTTTCTATCCAAATTACAGATGCATGCAATACATACATACACCACCATTAGTAAACACTCTGAAATTTAGGTGATTTCTTTGGAAAGAAATTTCAGAACAAGAAAATGCCTTGAAATATAATATATGTGTAACTGTATGAAATCAACTACCCATTGCCTAATACTTAATAATTCCCCATTAACATTAATAATAAGAGTAAAATAATAATAACAGCATTTTGCTTGTTCTTCTGCTCCAGGCATTATTCTAACCACTTCACATTATTTAATACATTAAACCACTCTACAAACTTAATGAGCTATATAATATCATTACCCCCTTTTTACAGATAAGGAAACTAAGACACAAATTTAAGTAATTTGCCTAAATCATAGAGCTGGTGTGTTTGCAGGATTGGGATTAATTCAGTCTGTGTGGTTCCAGACTCCATGCTCACAACCTCTGCACAGCAGTTGCCTCTCAGAGGGAGGCACATTAATCAAATGCATTGATTTTTGAAAAGCAGAAATTAATTGCATGCTCCATCAGCTAAAGGAGATCAATTTATTTTATTTTATTTTTTTCAAACTATAATAATTTATTTTAAAATGGTATAACTTAGACTGAAAAATTCAGCCAATAGAAATACAAAATATTAAAGTCTCAGTTATAGATTATTATGTTTATGTCTTTTTATCTTTATAGCACTTTTTTCAGATTATGAAAATTTTACATCACACATTTTAAAATTATTTCAAAATTACAGAGAATTGTTAAATGTGGTGATAAAAAAACAGTTCCTTCAATATCTCTCCAGTGCCATTCTAAGAAAGACCCCTGTGAACACCACCAAAAGTGCAATCTTCTGGGTCTGGCTCAATGATAAATAAAGGACAATTAAAAGAAGTGACTAGACAGTTTCTTGAGATAAAATACCTCAGATAAAATAAGATACCTTTGAAAGGAAAATTTAATAATAAAATACAGAAACCTGACTCATCCCTTTTCCAGGGAATCATGTAATATTCAATAATAACCACCTCTAAAAGCTGCTTTGCCATGTCCCTCAAATTCAAATTCTCTGCCACAGGGAAAGGAGAAACTTTTTTCTAGTCTCATAGTGAAGAACATATCCTCCTGTGTTTGTCTCAAATTTAAACATACACATAACCTATGACTTAGAATTTCCACTTACAAGAATCTGTCCTGCAGAAATGCTAGGATGAGGTATACAGGCATGTGTCCATGAGAAGGATTTTCACTGCAGCATTTCAGTAAATAGCAAAGAATTGGAAACAAACATCACATGATCTAGGTGGGGACAGAGATGAATGCATGTACTGAGGCATGCAGCCAACAGAATACCAATGAAAAATGATAACCTTAAACGTCCAAGACATATTAAGTTAATATGACAGCATATTTCCTATAAAGATATATTTATGTTTATTCAAATAAAATAAGTCTTACAAGGCATTCTCGTGTGTTAACTGTAATTACCTTTAAGGAAAATGGAATTAGAGAAGAGGAAGAGTTTTTTAAATCATTACATACTTCTGTGTTGTTTGGACTCATTATAGATACTACTTGCCTAATTAAAAATAATAATAAAGCTGTATTACTTCTCAGCACAATATGGAAATCCTGCAGCAATCTCCTCTTTTATTCATTCTGTTAATAAGAGCAACCGTTATGCCCAGAAATTCCTCTGCAGAAGTGTTCCTTAATGCATCTCAGGAGGTTGGTGGCCTTACCCATCCCACAAAGGAAGCCATGTGACTCAGGGGAGAGGCCAAACTGCTAAATTTTGCAAGGACAAGAGGGAAGTCCTTACAGGGCTTCTTTATGAGAAGTTTGTAAAAGGTCAGTAAGATCTGAAGTACAGCCACAGCCACAGCCACCACTCTGCTCCTTCCCTGGGCACACTACTCATTCCAAGGCCTCCAGAACTGCTCTGAGCATTGTCCTGTCAGGGCTTTGAGTCACAGTCTGCCTGGGCCACAGTGTGGCTTCACTGAAGGCCTCACCAGAAAAGAAGTGTCAGTGGCCACACGACAACTTACGACTGTCCCCAGGAAACCTCAAGTACTTTGTGGGCCTCAATTCTGTATCAACCCAGCAGATTTTTCTGTCCTAGGAATCTGAATGAGCAACTAGCTAAGGCCTCACTGAAGAAGAAAACAAGTTTAAAATGGATGCACAGAGAGCAGCAAAGGGGGGAGGTAACAGCAGAGCACTCAACAGGTTGGGCCAGGCCAGTCTGGGTCTGAATGCCCTGCCACATGTGCCCAGTGACCTGAGTGACCAAGAAGCTTCTGGTGGCTGAACAGCCTACTCCTTCCAGCAAAACACAGAGAAGGGTGGGTGGGAGAAGTCAGCTCAGCTTACCTCAGTCTACTTGAGGAAGGCATGGAAAAGCATACAAGATACAAGGAAGATTCTGGGAAGTATCTGGAAAACTTCCATCCACTTAACAGGTTCTGCAGGGAATTCTAAAGCACTGCAGTTTCTGGGGACAGATCTGGAGTCACAGGAACCCTGTGTTAAGGAGATCCGGCCTGCACAGGAACCCTGACTCCACCCCTTGCTGACTGTGTTCTTGGAGGACAGCCACCAGCTGCTCGGAGCCTTGTCTTCCTCATTTATGAAATAAGCTAATAAAAACCTTGTCCACCAAGGGTTGTGAACATTAGATAGCAACAGGTATAATTTTTTTACAAAGCACCACCACCCTGAGTTAATCATTCAGGGCTGCTGATGCCCAGTGACTATGGCCTAGAAGTACACAAAAAGAGGAAAAGAAAGGTACTATGTACCCTTTGCTCACAGAAACATTTTCAGGAAATGAAACTGGTGGCAGCAAAACTGAAGATATGAAAAACATAAATCTATGCAAGAAGGAAACTAAAGACAGCATTCACATCCAAGAATAAAAAAACGACTCTCATCAAACTTCACATCTAACCACAGGTCTTGCAGCGATAATGAAACCTTTCCTACTCAGCTCAACTACGAGCTTCACATAAATGAAAAACATGTCAGGAAAACAATTTCCCTTCTACAGTTCAAGAAATGGAACTGCAATCAGCTGTCTAGCTCTGCTGTATGAAAATAAATATAGCATGTGTCCACTGTGCTTCTAGGTAACACTGCCTATGATTAAAAAAAAAAAAGATACTTAATAGGTAAATCACATCTGAACTAGGAAAGGGTGTAATGACTCTCATAATTGGCTGTCTCTCTTCTGGGGGTTCTGGGGTCTTTGCTAATGCAGTTGTCCCAGGAGACACTAGGGACATCCTGTGGGACATGAGGCACCTGTACCTGTGCCAGGTGGATCCCTAGTCCTTGCATGTGAGCTGTACTATGTGAGCTGCTAGAAAGACTCTTTCCAGAGAAAATATCTGATCTTGTCCTACCAGCAAGCTGTGGTTCCCCTGCAAGATCATTCTAAACAGACTTGTGCCAAGAGGGGTGCAAATGGTGTCCTGTGAGTTGGAATGTTTAGTTGAAACTTACATGACTTCTCAGTTGGTATTTCAACTTCCAAGTTTAAGCAGCCTTTCTCATGTGTATTATTGGGTTAACCAAAAAGTCCATGTGTTTTTTTCCATAAAAGAAAAGACACAGTTTTCATTTTCACCAATAATTTTACTGATTTGGATATTTTGAGTATGTTGGCTATTTCCCACATGGTATAATACTGATTATTCTCAATTAATGTCTCAATTCAATCACTATCAACTTCAACTGGTCTACCTGACCAGTCGGGTAGCATCATCCAGCAAGAAATCTCCAGTATGAAACTTCACTAACCACTATTGACATATTCAATCAGTCACAGCACCTTCTCCATATACCGCACAAATCTTTTTTGCATTTCAATTGTTTTTATCTTTCTTGAAATAATAAAGCAAAATACCAAAAATATTGCATAGTTTTTCCTTCTTCAATATTAAAAGGGCTACACAAAATTCACCAATATTGGTAAGTTTTTTTAATACACCTGATATGACAGCTGTCACAATACAATCTAACAAAATTGTTTTGAATGATGTTAAAGATAGCTAAGCACTACTAGAGCCATCTTGTGGAAAAACCAAACAAACTTTTTGGCCAACCCAATATAAACCACATGTTCTCATCGTTGTCTTTGTCACAGTAATACTCAAAGCACATGTGTTATGTGTCAGGCACTCTGACTATTCATATACTATATGATTTATTCTCAAAATGACACTCAAGTAGAGACTACAATTGTCCCATTTCACAGTTGTGTGCACTTGGGCAACTCTGGCGGGGGTAGGTTACCTTGGCAGGTAGACAGAACAGTATTGAAAGAAACAAGGAAAAAGAAGGAAAAGAGTGAGAAGGAAAAAAGACAGCACTAAAACCAAATAAGCAAATAGCAGGTACAGTATTTATGTGTACACCCAGGACTCGCCATGTATAGTGAGTGCATCCACACGGCACAGCTGTCATGAAGCAGGCAGCAATGGGAAACTGCGAGAAGGCAAAGTCAAATGGTAAAAACAAGGGTGCTCCCCACAAGGGTCATGCAGGGGTCACAGGGGTCTAAGGAATGAGTCTTCTTATGTCTGCCTCAGAAAAACACAAAGGATGGGACTTTGGTCTTTGGAGATTCACCTGCCCAAAGGAGCAAAGAAATCTTCCATGGCCTCACTCTGAAGTTCATAGAATGAAAGTATAAACCTACACATGTATTGGGTTGGTCAAAAAGTTCATTTAGTTTTTTCCATATGATGGCTTTAGTAGTGCTTAGTTGCCTTTAACTTCACTCAAAACAATTTCTTACACTGTATTGTGACAGCTATCATATCAGATGCATTTAAAAAAATGTTATCAAAACTGGTGAATTTTTGTGTAGCCAGTTTAATATTGAAGATGGAATATGCAACATTCTCAGCATATTATGCTTTATTATTTCAAGAAAGATAAAAATACAACAAAAATGCAAAAAAAAAAAAAAGATTTGCACAGTGTATGGAGAAGGTGCTATGACTGAATGTGTCAAAAGTGGTTTGCTAAGTTTCTTGGTACTATTGATACTTTGGTCAAATAATTCTTTGCTGTGGGGCTCTCATACATTGGAAGGTGTTTAGCAGCACCTCAGCCTCTACCCACTAGAAGCCAATAATAGAAGACAACCAATCTACTCAAAATATCCAAATCAATAGTTATTCATGAAAATGAATAACATGACTTTTATTTTATGGAAAAAACTAAATGGACTTTTTGGCCAACCCAGTATCTCCCCATGTATATATGTACATGTACATACACTTAGACAGATCCCACTCATCTGCACATGCATAGATGTATGTGTGAGTCTTTAAGTGTGTGTGTCTTAGAAAATTACATTCCACCACATCAGAGTCACAGATTTACTGAGCAAGGACAGAGCTGAAGCAGAGAGCAGTCCTACTCACCGTGTCCCACATCACAATGTACACATCTGTAGTAAAGGAATTGTTGACGTGCTGAGTGATGTAAAGATTGACAAAGTCACAGAAGTGGTGATACATGTTAACACCTAGCATTGTGAAAAGAAGTCTATGTTAATTAACCCTGAAGAACAAATAATTATACAATATTTATTCTATGTCTATTTATCATGTGATGGGCTTTTAGTTGAAATAAATGAGAAACAAAAAAGTTTTTCCAAATGTGAAATAATCTACACTCAGGTAATCCTCAATTTACAGATGGATTGGGTTCAAAAATTCACTTTAAAATTGGTTATTTAGCCCTGGCTGGTGTGGTTCAGTAGACTGAATGCCAGCCTGAGAACCAAAGGGTCAGTGGTTCAATTCCAAGTCTAGGGAACATGCCTGGGCTGCAGACTAGGTCCCCAGTGGGGGGCACATGAGAGGCAGCCACACATTGATGTTTCTCCCCCTGTTTCTCTCCCATTCCCTCTGTCTAAAAATAAATACATAAAATCCTCAAAAAAATAAAATTGGTTATTTAGAAATCAGGAATGGATTTCCCCATATACACTAACTAACAATTGATCATTAAGTTTCCAGGACAAAAAATAACAGAAGTCTATTTAGCTCAGAATTAGGTAGAACTATAGGGCCATGAAGACTAATTGTTATTTTTTTAGGACCATTTATTTATTTTTTCTTATGATAATCTTAGATTTTTAATTGTAAAGAGAAGTATCACAGAATTGGGTTGGGAACATTTACGTAGATTATTATTAATCTGAGTACCCTAAAACTCTAAACCCTAGCAGGCCTCCCTTGGCATCAAAAGCAGTTCTACCACCCAGCCTGAGAAGATTAGCCTCACAATGCCTAAAGATTCTATAATGTCCTCAGCTGAAACAGTAACTTTTCAAGGGAATGTATCAATAGACTCTCCTCACTATCACCCCACAACCATTAGTCACTGCTTCTATAATTGTACTCAAATCTCCACAGGAACCAGGGGGATAAATACAAAATCCAACTGATGTGCACCTACTATTCACACCAAAAAAGTTGTAAGATTTTTGTCAGCTTCTATCAGTAAAACCTCAAAGAAAATGTCCAGCAATGGATTCCAAGTTTTCCAGGGAGAAAGGCATTTAGTGATATAGATGTAAGACTGAAACTTCCAGGCTCAGTGTGTCATCTCAAACAGCCGGCAGTGAACCTACCAGTTCGCTCATGTAGATAACTGTATCGTTCGTGAATATGTTCTCCCCTTTCGTAGATTGTCTCTTTGGTTTTTTGCTGTGCGTGTTTTTTGTTTGGGTTTTTTTTTTTTTTTTTTTAATTTCCCTTGCTGTGCAAAAACTTTTTAGGTTGATGTAATCACATTTATTTATATTTTTATCTTTTTGATAATAGCTATTCTAACAAGTATGAGGTGATATCTCATTATGATTTTGATTTGCATCTCCCATTTGGCCATTTGTGTGTCATCTTTGGAAAATGTTTATTCAGTTCCTCTACCCATTTTTTAATTGGTATGTTTGGTCTTTCCTATTGAGCTGTATGAGTTCTTTATGTACTTTGGATAATAACCCCTTCTCAGATATATGATTTACAAATATTTTCTCCCATTCCACATGCCAACCTTTCATTTCATTGATGGATTCCTATGCTGTGCAGAGCTACTTCGTGTGATGTAGTCACACTTGTTTATTTTTTCTTTTGTTGTCTTCATTTTTTATGTCAAATCCAAAAACCCTTTGCCAAGACAGATGTCAAGGAGCTTACTTATCACCTCTCTTTTCTTCTAGGAGTTTATGGGTTTCAGGTCTTACATTCAAGACTTTAATCCATTTCATTGTTTTCTGTGTATGGTGTAAGATAGGGGTCCAGTGTCAGTCTTTCCCACATAGCTGTCCAGTTTTCTGAACACCATTTATTGAAGAGACTACCATTTCCCGGTTGTATATTCTTGTTTCCTCTGTCATCAATTAACTGACCACATGTGCATTGGTTTATCTGGGGGCTCTCTAGTCTATGTGTCTGTTTTAATACCAATACCACACTGTTTTGATTACTATCGCTTTACAAGACAGTTTGAAATCAGAGTGTGCTGCTTACAACTTGGTTCTTTTTTTCTCAAGATTGCTTTGGCTTTAGAGGTCTTTTATAATTCCATATAAATTTTAGGATTCTTTGTTCTATTTCTGTAAAAAATGCCACTGGCATATTGGTAGGGATTGCACTGAATCTGTAGATTGCTTTGCGTAGCATGGATATTTTAACATATTAATTCTCTCAATTCATGTGCACAGAATATAAGAGGGGACCCATAAAAACAAGGGATTTATTTATGGAAAAATGTATGTTTATTCTTACATGTTTAAATTTCAGTAACCTTCAAAGTATTCTCCTTTTGACACAATACACCTATTAAGACATTTTATCCATTGCTCAAAATAGTTTTGAACTCTTCAATTTTGATGCCTTTTAGTGCTTTTGCTGTCTTTTGTTTCACCTCTTCCATATCAACAAAATATTTCCCTTTGAGGACTTTTTCTATTTTGGGAAACAAAAAAGTATTGCTCAGGGCGAGATCCAGTGAACAAGAAAGGTGGGTCATGGGGGTCATGTTGTTTTTGGTCAAAAATTCTGAACACTCAGTGCACAGTGTGGTCAGGTTCGCTTGTAAATCGCCCATCATGAAATGGGCAAACACTCTGAAAGAATCTTCAAAAATTTCACTAAGGCTGAATGCAGCCTCTCACAACAATGCTAGCTGGTACACTGATACAGATGAGTTCCTAGAACACTCACCTAGTGGGGGACGCCTGTATATAACAAGGCACCCACCCTTCAGAAGATAATTACGTTTTGGGGGGGAGGTCCCCCCCTGTATCTTTCCATTTTTTGAGTCTTCTTCAATTTCATTCATCAACGTCTCATAGTTTTCAGTGTCCAAGTTTTCTGCCATCTTGGTTAAATTTATTCCTACATACTTTATTCTTTTTGATGCAATTGTAAACGGGATTGTTTTCTTAATTTCTCTTTCTGATTGTCTATCATCATAAAGATGCAACTTCCAGACAGTGTGGCTCAACTGGTTGAGAGTCATCTCACAAATCAAAAAGGTCACCAGTTCAATTCCCTGCACATGCCTGAGTTGCAGGTTTGGTCCCTGGTCGAGTGACTATGAAAGGCAACCAATCGAATTTTCTCTCACATCAACATTTCTTCCACTCTCTCTCTCTCTGTGTCTTTCACTCCCCACTCTTTCCCTTCTCTCCTTTCCCAAGTTTCTCTAATACATCAAAAACTTCTTCAGGCTGCTTAGTTAAACTGTCTTCACTCAGCTTTTTCAGCTTACTCTTAGGCACTGGCAGCTGTTCCATGGTGGCCAGGGGGCAGAAGGAAGGACCTGGTAAGTGGCGAATGGTGGAGGGAGGAGGGACCATTATTTTTAAAAATAAATTAGGTGACACCTATTCATCACAGAATTATTGAAAATGACAGCAACTATTAAGGTTTTGGCTTTTTTTTCCCATTCCTGTCTTTTCTTCCTATTTAAATACTACTTATAATGTGCTTCTTGGGAAAATAACAGGGTCTGGCACAAATAACACCCCTGTTTTATTACAAACTCATAAGCATGTAATTCTGTATAATAACAATATCATACTCAAGCACACTATATGACATTTTAAGTGAAATGTTCAAATTAAAACTATAAATTATTACACTCATATTATTACCCTACCAACCACACTTAAGCAGGCACCTTCTTGCTGGACCTTGTATTAGCCAACTATTGTTTAAAAGGGTTGAATGGGTATTTAGGAACTTCTGGCCAAGATGGAGGCGTAGGTAGATACACTATGCCTCCTGGCACAACCAAAAGAAGGACAACAACAAATTTAAAATGAAAAAATAACCAGAACTACCAGAAAATAGAACTGTACAGAAGTCCAAAAACCAATGAGTTAAAGGAAAAACATTCATCCAGACTGGTAGGAAGGATGGAGGCCAGCAGCTGGAGTAGAGAGGACTCATGGCAAGGCAGCAGTTGGCAGATAGGGCAGTCCCACAGCTGCGTGGGGATAAACCAGGAGAAACAACTGGAGAGCAAGACGAACAATACAACCTAGGGTTCCAGTGAGGGGAAATTAAGCCTCAAAACATCTGGCTCAAAAAACCGCTGGGTGTTGAGGCAGCAGGAGAAAATCCCAGCCTCACAGGAGAGGTCATTAAAGAGACCTACAGGGTCCTAGAATGTCACAAAACCACTAACCTGGGAATCAGCACCAGAAGGGCCCAATTTGCTTGTGAGTAGCGGAGGAAGTGACTGAAAGCCAGCTGGCAGCTGAGTAAGTGGCATTGTTCCCTCTCAGACCCCTCCCCCACACACAGTGCCACAATTCTGCAATGTGGGTTGCCCAGCCCTGACAAATATATAAGGCCTTTCCCCTTACTACATAACAGGCACACCAAGATGAAAAACAATATGCCCCAAAGGAAAGAACAGATCAAAACTCCAAAAAGAATACAATTAAGCAATGAAGAGATAGCCAACCTATCAGACGCAGAGTTCAAAACACTGGGAATCAGCATGTTCACAGAAATGGTTAAGTATGGTCGCAAAATAGAGGAAAAAGTGAAGGCTATGATAAGTGAAATAAAGGAAAATGTACAGGGAACCAATGGTGACAGGAAGGAAACCAGGACTCAAATCAACAGTTTGGAGCACAAGAAAAAAAAATAAGCATTCAACCAGAACAGAACAAAGAAAAAAGAATTCAGAAAAATGAGGAGAGGTTTAGGAACCTCTGGGACAACTTCAAACATTCCAACATCTGAATCATAGGGGTGCCAGAAAGAGAAGAGGAAGAGCAAGAAATTGAAAACTTATTTGAAAAAATAATGAAGAAGAACTCCCCCAATCTGGTGAAGGAAATAGACTTCCAGGAACTCTAGGAAGCTCAGAGAGTCCCAAAAAAGTTGGACCCAAGGAAGCACACACCAAGGCACGTCATATTTACATTGCCCAAGATTAAAAATAAGGAGAGAATCTTAAAAGCAGTAAGAGAAAAGGAGACAGTTACCTTCAAAGGAGTTCCCGTAAGACTATCAGCTGATTTCTCAAAAAGAAAGAAGTATCTGAAGTCATGACAGGCAAGGACCTACATCCAAGATTACTCTATCCAGCAAAGCTATCATTTAGAGTGGAAGGGCAGACACAGTGCTTCCCAAAGGTCAATTTAAAGGAGTTCATCATCACCAAGCCTTATATATGAAATGTTAAAGGGTCTTATCTAAAAAAAAAAAGAACAAAAATACAAACAGTGAAGTGATAACAAACACAACTAACAACTGAACCTAAAAGAACAGAACCAAAACCAAAACTGAACTAAGCAAATAATTATAACAGCAACAGATTCACAGAAATAGAGATCACATGGATGGTTATCAGCAGGGGGTGGGAGGATGGGGAAAAGGTACAGGGAATAAGAAGCATAAATGCTAGGTACAAAATAGGCAGGGGGAGGTTAAGAATAGTATGGGAAATGGAGAAGCTGAAACACAATGAAAACAACTGAGCACTAGCCAGAGAGAAGCATATAACTTCGAACATACAGAACCAGCTTCAGCACAATCGGTTTGGTAAGGAGTGCGTTAGAGACTTGAGAGGGCTGGCTGGGCGCTCACAGGTGTGTCAGTGCCAGAGGGATAATTAAGCGGCCTGTTGGATCCACCAAAGAAGATTGGGGTCTAAACCCTAAGCTAGGATACCCAGCCTAGAACACCAGAGCCCAAAAAGTACAAAGGTAACAACCAGTGGAAAAAGCAGCAGGGTTGCTCTCTGCCAGAGACAGATGGTTGGAGATGCAAGGGCCCTTTAAAGGACCAACACACAAATTTTGATTTGCAGCCACCTATCTGGGACTCAGGCAAAGGTAGGGGCAGAGTGGACTAGAGACACTTGAGGAGAGACTGTGTACAGAGGCTTTGGGGAGAGAACTCAGAGAATAGCCCCTGGGATCCCGGTGCTGAGTCATGCTCCAGACAGCAGCAGCCTTTGTGCTCAGGCAGATCAATCCCCTCCCAGGGGCAGTAGCCTGAGAGGAAGCAATGGCCTCGACCCAAGGAGGGTCTCTGCCCTGGCCCTTTGGTGCTTAAGCCTGACTGCTGAGTTCTAATGACCAGACAAACCAAAGGACATAGCCAGAGACCGGAGATCACTGGCAAACAATGGACAGAGGGGACTACAGAAACTTGAGGAGAGACTGGGGACCGGGGCTTCAGGGAGAGAACTGAGAAAGTAGCTGCAGGGATCAAGTGCTGAGACAACAATCATCCTGATACACAGCATTTATCCTGCTCAAGCAGTCCACTCACCTCCAAGCAGCAGCAGCTACTGGAGGGGAAACATCTGCAGGAGGGATTCAGCCCCACCCTATGGTGCTTAAACCTGACTGCTGAATGCAAAGTGATCATATTAACAACTGAAAGAGACAGCCAGTGACAGCAGATTACTGGAAGTATCCAATAGGCTGTCTAAGGCCAGACAGGGTCAACATCTGACATCACCAGAGGCACATACAGAAAGAAGAAAAAACAGTGATAAGTACAAGAGACTACGGATAGGGAAGCCACCGTAGTCTCCTTCATGATTTGCGATATTTTCTTTCCTGCATAGCTTTATAACATTCATTTCTGGTCCAGCGAATTTGTATACAATAAGTCACTAGATTTTATACTATAGTGTATTTCAATCCACATATTTTGCCCCTCCCTTCTCTTAGCCCATCTTACCTTCCTCTTTCCTTGTAATATTTTCATTTCAAATTTGGTTTTCTCTCTTTAGCTACAACTTGTTTCCATTCCACACTCTATTTCTCCCTTGTCCAGACACTAAAAACGAATTCTCTCCTCAAGGGTCACTTCATATCCTTTTGCCCAGCTATTAAAAATACCAGCATTCTCTCTACACTTGTAAGAAACTGGTAGTTGGTTGTGGGTAGGTTAGTTGTTGTTACATTGTTTTTTCAAGGTTACCTCTAGAGCTTCATTAATTCTATATTTCAAATGACAAATTTCACTGGACACCTCTCCTGTTCTTTTTTTTTCTTTACTTAAATTTTAATTATGCCATCTTAGCCTATTTTTTTCTTTTTCATTTTTGTCTTTGTTGTATTTCTCTTCTACCCTGCCCTTTTATTTTTCTTTATTCTCCTTTTTTTCTTTTCCTTTATATCCCAAATTTTAATTTTCCCCTCACTTAGTCTAGTTTTTGTCCCTTATTCTTGGTATTCCCTCTCCCTCCATCATTACAAAATCACTGCCCATTCTGCTAAACATCTCTTAGACTTTCTTTGTTTCTTTTTTCCCTCTTATTCCCATACCACCTATATTAATTTTACCTTGTTTGTTGTTGATAGTACTCTGGTGGATCTTTCTTTCCAATTTGACTCCTGTATTTTTATTAATTATTTAATATTTTTCCTTCCTTTCTCTTTCTCTGTAACACTTTATTTTATTTTATACTATTTTAATTTGTTTAAACCTAACATTATATACTTCCCTTCTCATACTCCATTCCACACTCATAACTCCCTTTTTTATTCATGAGGTAAACTATACCTTCTCTCCTTCCATTGCTCCAACTCCCAACTCTTATTAGTGCTCCTCCCTCCACCCTCTCAAAATAATTTCTCGTTCAGTAGGTCATCTCATATCCACTCTCTTTTCTTATAATAGTCTTAGTATCATTACACCCTTTAAATGCTGGTTCATTTGGTATTGATAGTGGGATTGTTGGGGGGAGCTATAGTTGCGAGTGTGGGTTTGTTTCTTGGGTTCTGTGGTTTCATTCAGGGCTCTGTGCTTGCCTGCACAACAGTGCACAAGACGTGGTGGGCAAAGTGACCTTAAGTCAACCAGCAAAAGAGAAGGACCCATGAAAGAACGATCCAACAACAATCAAAATCCAATTACATCTGAAAAACAAGCATAAAAGGCATAAAGGAGATCCCAAGAACACCAAGTTCAGGTTATCAGGAAGACTGCACCATTGTATCTAACAGGCCTCTCACCATAGAAATTCACACCACAAAGTCAGAAAGTCAAAAAAGATCAATTTAAGCAACAAAAGCAAATAAGAAGAGTACTACAAACAATGGGAAGACAAAGAAACAAACCCCAATCTAAAGGAAAGGAGGAATCCTCAGAAAGAATGCTAAATGAAATAAATGCAACTCAACTATCAGATATTGAGTTCAAAACAATGGTTATAAGGAAGCCCAATGAACTCAGTGTGAACTACCAAAGACTACAGGGAAATTATTAGGAATTTACTGCAAACTATGTCAGGAAAAAAAAAAAGGACATATAAACAATCAACAAGAACCAAGAAGAAATGAAGAATACAATTTCAGAATTAAAGAATACAGTAGAAGGAATCAAAAACAGGCTGGATGAACCAGAAGATCGGATCAGTGAGCTATACGACCAAGTACAAAAAAACCTCCCAAAAATAGCAAGAAAAGAAAAAAGACTAAAAATAATAAAGAGGAATTAAGGGAAATGCAGGACAACATGAAACGGAATAATATCCGTATAACAGGGATACAGAATGGAGAAGAAGTGGCCTCAAAGAATACACCTCCACCAAACCAGAACTGCAAGATATGCTACAGGGATTGCTTTAAGAAGAGGAAGGAAAACAGTGAAAAAGAAAGGAATGAAGGCACAAAGGGAATAAAATGGCAATGAATAGTACCTATCAATAATAACCTTAAATATAAATGGATTATGTTTAGATAGAAAACCTGTTTGAAAAAGTAATAATGGAATATTTTCCTAATTTGATGAGAGAAGCCACGCAAGTCCAGCAAGCAGAGAGGGACCCAATCAAGAGGACCCCAAAGAGACCCAGTATAAGACACATCATAATTAAAATGGTAAAATTTAAAAACAAAGAGAGAATCTTAAAGGCAGCAAGGGAGAAACAAGAAGTGACATACAAGGGAACCCTGATAAGGCTAGCAGCTGACTTCTCAACAGAAACATTAAAAGCCAGAAGGGAATGGCAAGAAATATTCCAAATAATAAAAAACAAAGGCCTGCAACAAAGACTATTCTGTCCAGCAAAGCTCACAATTAAAATGAAAGGCAAAATAAGGAGTTTCCCAGACAAAAAAAAGCCTCAAAGAATACACCTCCACCAAACCAGAACTGCAAGATATGCTACAGGGATTGCTTTAAGAGGAGGAAGGAAAATAGTGAAAAAGAAAGGAATGAAGGCACAAAGGGAATAAAATGGCAATGAATAAGTACCTATCAATAATAAACTTAAATATAAATGAATTATATGCTCCAATCAAAAGACAAAGAGTAGCAGAATGGATAAAAAAACGTGACCCACACATATGCTGCCAGGAGAACCATCTCAGAACAAAAGACCTACACAGACTGAAAGTGAAGGGCTGGGAAAAAATATTCCATCCCCACAGGCAGGAAAAAAGTCCAGGGTAGCAATATTTATATCTGACAAAACACTTCAAAACAAAGGCCTTAAAAAGAGACCCAGAAGGACACTTCATGATACTCAAGTGAAGAATCCATTAAGAAGACATGAACATTATAAACATATATACACCCAACAGAAGACCACCCAAACACATAAGGAAAATTCTGCAGGACTTCAAGAAAGATATAGATAGCAACACACATATACTAGGGGATTTCAATACCCCACTGTCAAAAATGGATAGAACTTCCCAAAAAAGTATCAACAAGGATATTGCAGCATTAAACAATGCCCTGGATCAAATGCACCTGATATATAGAGAGCCTTTTATCCCAAAGAAGCTAAATACACATTCTTTTCGAATGCACATGGAACATTTTCAAAGATAGACCACATGATAGGACACAAAACAAGCCTCAACAACTTCAACAAAATTGAAATCATATCAAACATTTTCTCAGACCACAAGGACCTGAAACTAGAAACCAACCTGAAGGAAAAAACTCAAAAATACTCAAACTCATGGAGATTGAATAGCATGCTATTACACAATGAATGGATTAAGAATGAAATCAAGGAAGAAATCACAAAGTTTCTGGAAACAAATGAAAATGAACTCACAACAGTCCCAAATGTATGAGACACAGCAAAAGCAGTCCTGAGAGGGAAGTTCATAGTGATACAGGGCTACCTAAAAAAGATAGAAATATTTCAAATAAACAACCTAACCCTATATCTACAAGAACTGGAGGAACAACAACAAAGACAGCACAGGTCAAGCAGAAGGAAGGAAATAACCAAGATCAGAGAAGAATTAAACAACATAGAGACTAAAAAAACAATTCTAAGGGTCAATAAATCCAGAAGCTGGTTTTTGAAAAGATAAAAAATATCAACAAGACTTTAAGCAGATTCATGAAGAAAAAAAGAGAGAGGACCCAAATAAACATACTCAGAAATGAAAGAGGAGATGTTACAACTGACACCACAGAAATTCAAAGGATTGTAAGAAATTGTTACGAAGAACTATATGCCAAGAAATTTGAAAACCTAACTGAAGTGGACAAATTTCTAGAAAAATATAATCTTCTAAAGCTCAGTGAAGAAGAAGCAGAAAGCCTGAACAGATCAATAACAACTGATGAAATGAAAGCAATAATCAAAAAACTCCCAACACAAAAGCCCTGAACTGGACCATTTCACACAATTTTACAAAACATTTAAGGAAGAGCTAACCCCTATCCTTCACAGACTTTTCCAAAAAATCCAGGAACATTGAAGACTCCCACACTCTTTTTATGAAGCAAGCATCATCCTAATCCCAAAACCAGATAAAGACACAACAAAGAAAGAAAACTGCAGGCCAATAAGGCTGATGAACATAGACGCTATAATCCTCAACAAAATATTGGCAAACCACATCCAGCAATACATTAAAAAGATCACAAACCACAACAAGGTGGGATTCATCCCAGTGGTGTAAGGATGGTACAACAGTCAGAAATCAATACACATAATACGTCAAATAAACAAAAGCAAAGACAAAAATCACATGATCATATCAATAGATGGAGAAAAGACAGCACCTATTTATGATAAAAACACTCAGCAACGTGGGAATAGAGGGAACATTCCTCAACATAATAAAGGCCATATATAAGAGACCTACAACCAACATCATACTCAATGGGCAAGAACTAAAATCTTTCCCACTAAGATCAGGAACAAGACAAGGATGTTCACTTTCACCACTTCTCTTCAACACAATATTTATTGGAACTCCTAGACATAGCAATCAGACAAGAAGAAGAAATAAAAGGCATTCAAATTGGAAAGGAGGAAGCAAAATAGTCACTGTCTGCAGATGACATGATAGTGTACATAGAAAACCCTATAAACTCCACCAAAAAAACTACTCGATCTAATAAGTGAATTTGGAAAAACAGAGGGATACAAAATCAATATTCATAAATTGAAGGCATTTGTGTACACAAACAATGAAATATTAGAAACAGAAATTTAAAAAAATCCATTCGCTATAGAAACAAGAAAAATAAAATACCTCAGAATAAACCTAACCAAGGAGGTAAAAGACCTGTACTCAGAAAACTATACAACACTGAAGAAAGAAATTGAGGAGGAAGACAAAAATAAATGGAAGCATATACCATGTTCACGGATTGAAAAATAAACATCATCAGAATATCCATACTACCCAAAGCAATTTATAGATTCAATGCAATCCCTATGAAAATACCAGTGACACATTTCACAAATATAGAACAAACACTTCAAAAATTTATATGGAACTATAAACAACCATGAATAGTTGCAGAAATTTTAAGCAAGAAGAAGAAAGTAGATGGGATCACCATACCTGACATCAAACTATATTATAAGACCACTGCAATCAAAACAGTCTGGTACTGGCATAAGAACAGACACATAGATCAATGGAACAGAATAGAGAGACCAGAAATAAACCTGAGTCTCTATGGTAAATTAATATTCAACAAAAGGCACAGAAGAATAAAATGGAGTGAAAATTGCCTCTTCAACAAATGGTGTTGGGACATCTGGACAGCTACATGCAAAAAAAATGAAACTTGAACACCAGCTTACACCATCCACAAAAATAAATTCAAGGTGGATAAAAGAATTAAATATAAGTTGTGATACCATTAAAGTCCTAAAAGAGAAGATAGGCAGGAAAATCTCAGATATTCCACACAGCAATATTTTCACCAATATGTCCCCTAGAGCAAGGGATATAAAGGAATGAATAAACAAATGGGATTTCATCAAAATAAAAAGCTTCTGCATGGCTAAAGAAAACACTAGCAAAATGAAAAGGGAACCAAATGTATGGGAAAACATATTTGCCCATGATATCTCGGGCAAGGGTTTGATCTCCAAAATATACAAAGAATTCACATGACTCAACACCAGGAAGACAAACAATCCAATTAAAAAATGGGCATAGGACCTGAACAGCCACTTCTCCAAAGAGGATATACAGAGGGTCCAGAGACATTTGAAAGGATGTTCAGCATCACTAGCCATCAGAGAGATACAAATTAAAACCACAATGAGATACCACTTCATGCCAGTCAGAATGGCCATCATAAACAAATTGACAAATGATAAGTGTTAGAGAGGTTGCAGAGAAAAGGGAACCCTACTGCACTGTTAGTGGGAATGTAAACTGGTGCATCCTCTGTGGAAAACAATATGAAACTTTTTCAAGAATGTAAAAATGGAATCGCCTTTTGACCCAGCAAGTCCACTGCTGCATTTATACCCTAAGAATCCTGAAACACTGTTTGAAAAGAACCTATGCATCCCAATGTTCATAGCACCACAATTTAGAATAAGCAAGTGCTAGAAGCAGCCTATGTGCCCATCAGTAAGTGAGTGGATCAATAAACTATGGTACATTTACACAATGGAATACTATGTAACAGAAAGAAAGAGGGAGCTCCTACCCTTCACAACAACATGTATGGAACTGGAAAGTATTATGCTAAGTGAAGTAAGCCAAGTGGTGAAAGACAAATACCATATTTTCTCACCTATAAGTGGAATCTAATTATCAAAACAAAATGGCAAGCAAAATATAGCCAGAGACATTGAAATCAACAAACTGGTAGTAACCGGAGGGGAGGGGAGAGGGAAATAATGTAGGAAAGAATGGAAAGGGACGTAAATGAACATGAATGAGGGACCCATCGATGGAGTCAAGGGGGGGAAGGGGATTGAGGGTGGGAGGTGGGCTTGGGTAGGGCGGTGGAAAGTGGTAGTGGGAAAATGGAGACAACTGTATTTGAAAATCAATTAAAAAAGGAAATAAATTAATTAATTAAATTAAATAAAGTAGTACCCCTATACTTTACACTGTGCAGTACGGCTCAGTGCATTGAATGCCAGCCTGTGAACCAAAGGGTCGCCAGATCTATTCCCAGTCAGGGCACATACCTGGGTTGTGGGCCAGGTCCCCAGCTGGGGGCACACGGGAGGCAACCACAAACTGATGTTCTCTCACTCTCTTTCTCCCTCCCTTCCCCTTTCTCTAAAAATAAATAAATAAATATTTTTTAAAAATACTTAAATATTAAATGAAGGGAAATTCAAACAAATGAAGGGAAATTCAAACAAATTCACTTCTTCAGAGAAGAAAGCAGAAAGCAAATCCACTGTTTAATGTCATACTGCTTCCCAAAGAGTCACAGGAAATCACTACATGTGTATATCAAAAAAGTAACAAAGCCTCATTGATAAATTATAGCCCTGGCTGGTCTGGCTCAGTGGATTGAGCACAGGCCTTCAAACCAAAGGGTTGCTGCTTCAATTCCCAGTCAGGGCACATACCTACGTTGTGGGCCAAGTTCCCAGTAGGGGGCACACAAGAGGCAACCACACACTGATGTTTCCCCTCTCTCTTTCTCCCCTCCCTTCCATTCTGTCTGAAAATAAATAAAATATTTTTAAAAATAAAATTAAAATAAAATAAATAAACTATAAGCAAACTAACTTCTCACCTGCATCCAATTTCATGAAGTAGGTTGGTTTTTCAATAACAATGTCACATTTAGCATCTCCTATAGGTCTGAAGTTAAGCTGAGTATAGCTTTGGAGCTCCGCAAACCTGAAAGTATGAATTGGGAGATACTTTTAAAGTGATTCTCCTGAACATCCTACTGCAACATTGTCACTTAAGATCTCTTCATTAGGGTAACTTTATTTCTAGAATAGGCACTTAGGAAGACATGTGGAACTTCTCAAACTTACTAACACATAACTCGATATTGATTTTAATGTTGAGATAAGGAATAAAAATGATTTTAAATTTCAGTGCAAGATACACTGGTAACTTTCTAACAAACTGGTAACAAAGAAGAAATTTATACATTAAGTTGGCTAAATAATCTATCAGTACAGTGGGAAGATTCAAAAAGGTTTCCTGGAGTCTGATGAGTCTCAGAAGTAACACTGACCCAGAGGCTCTCTTGGCATAGATTTCTTGGATTCTGAGAAAGACAGCATTCCAAGAATTATCCGGTACAAAAGAGGGAACAGAGGGAGCATACCTCAACATAACAAAGGCCATATAGGAAAAACCTGCAGCCAACATCATATTAAATGGGCAAAAACTAAAAGAATTCCCTTAAGATCAGGAACAAGATGGGGATGTTCACTTTCACCTCTTTTATTCAATATAGTACTTGAAGTTCCAGCCACAGTGATCAAACAAGAAGACATAAGAGGCAACCATACTGGAAATGAGGAAGTAAAACTGTAATTATTCATAGATGACATGAGAGTGTACATAGAAAACTCTACAGGCTCCACCAAAAAACTGCCAGATCCAATAAATGAATTTGGCAAAGTAAATGGATGCAAAGTCAATACTCAGAAATCAAAGGCATTTTTATACACCAATAAACTATCAGAAAGAGAAACTAAGAAAACAATCCCATTTACTACTGCAACAACAACAACAACAACAACAAAATAAAGTACTTAGGAATAAGTTTAACCAAGGAGACAAAAAGCCTGTACTCAGAAAACTATACAACGCAGACAAAGGAAATTGAAGAAAGCACAAATAAGTGGAAGCATATATCATGTTCATGAATTGGAAAAACTAATATCATTAAAATGTCCATACTACCCAAAGCAATCTATAGATTCAATGCAATTCCTATTAAAATATCAATGGCATACTTCACAGAATGAGAACAAATATTCCAAAAATTCATATGGGACCAAAAATGACCCTGAATAGCCTCAGCAATTTTGAGAAAGAAGAACAAGGTTGGATAGATCATAATACCTTATATAAATCTATACTACAAGGCTACTATAATCAAAACAGTCTGGTACTGGCATAAGAACACACACATAGATCAGGAGAGCCCAGAAATAAACCCATATCCTTAAGGCCAATTAATACTTGACAAAGGAGGCAAGAGCATACAATGAAGTAAAGACAGTCTCTTCAAAAAAAGAGATAGAGACAGTCTCTTCAATAAATGGTGCTGGGAGAACTGGATACTAATACATGCCAAAAAATAAAATTAGGCTACTATGTTATACCATACACCAGAATAAACTCAAAATGGATACAGACAAATGTAAGTCACAATACCATAAAAATCCTGAAGGAAAACATAAGCAGTAAAATTTCAGCTATCTCATGCAGCAATATTTTTGCTGACAAATCTCCTAGGGCAAGGGAAACAAAGGAAATAATAAGCAAATGGGACTACATCAAATTAAAAAGCTTCTGTACAGCTAAAGAAACCATCATCAAAATGAAAAGGGAACCCACTATATGGAAGAACATATGTGCCAATGATACACTGGACAAGGGTTTAATCTCCAAAATATATAAAGGACTTATATGACTCAACACCAGAAGACAAACAATCCAATTAAAAAACAGGCAAAGGACCTGAATAGACACTTCTCCAAGGAGGACATACACAGGGCCCATAGACATAAAAAAAATGCTCAACATCACCATCAGGGACATGAAAATTAAAACCACAATGAGATATCACTTGACACCTGTCAGAATGGCCATCATTAATATATCAACAAACACAAGGGCTAAGGATGTGGATAAAAGAGAACCCTAGTTTGCTTATGGTAGGAATGCATACTAGTACAGCCACTTTGGAAAACAGTATGGAATTTCATCAAAAAATTAAGAATGGAACTGCCTTTTAATCCAGTAATTCCACTGCTGGGAATATATCCTAAGAATCCCAATTTCAAAGAATATATGCGCCTCTATGCACTAGCCAAGATCTGGAAATAGCCCAAGTGCCTGTCACTAAATGGGTGGATATAAAAACAATGGTATATTTACACAGTGGAATACCAGAGAGCAGTAAAAAAGAAGGAATTCTTTCCTTTTAGGACAAAATAGATGGAACTGTAGAATATTATACTAAGTGCAATAAGCCAGTCATTGGAAGACAAATATTGTATGATCCCACTTATAAGTGGAATCAAATGAACAAAATAAACTAAAGAGCAAAACAGAACCAAAGACATAGAAACACAGAACAAAAAAAAAGAAAGAAACAGACTGAAAGAGGGAAGCAAGGGGAGGGGAGGACTGGTTGGAAAAAAGTGAAGGGATTAGTCAAAAAACATTTATGAATGACCCACAGACATGAATGATGGTGTGGGGATTAACTGTGGGAGTGATGGATGGGCTGGCTGGAGCGGGGCAAAAGGAGAAAAATTGGGACAACTGTAACAGCACAAACAAAATATTTAAATTTAAAATAAAAAAAAAAGAATTATCCAGTGTCTTGGAAAGATAGCAGGGAGCTACATTTCCCAGAAGAAAGGAAAGCCTTTTTCTTAGAAAACATCTTTGAAAGCCACATGGCACAGGTTTCTTCCACATAAAAGAAGACAATCACAAGCATACAAGAGATATTTAGAGTTGCCCTGGCTGGTGTGGCTCAGTGGATTGAGTGCTGGCCTGCAAACCAAAGCATTGCCGGTTTGACTCCCAGTCTAGGGCATATGCCTGGGTTACAGGCCAGGTCCCCAGTAGGAGGTGCACAAGAGTCAACCACACATTGATGTTTCTCTCCCTCTCTTTCTCCTCTCTAAAAATAAATAAATAAAATCTTTTTTAAAAAAAGATTTATTTAAAGTTAACTTAAAGATCATTTGTAACACTTCATCTTTGAAACCACATATGATGTAAAACAAGTATCAAACAGATCCCTTTAAAACACACAATGCTAAATTACTGTGGTTTCTAAAATTTGTCCACAAATTCTTTGATAATTTTCCCTTCAAGAGGAGCAGTTAAATTCCCTTCCCTTGAGTGTGAGCTGGACTTAGTGATTCACTTCTAATGAACACAATGTAGCAGAAGCGATGGTGTGTCACTTCTGAGATTGGAACATACAAAGACTAAGACCTCCACATGCTGTCTCTGTTTCTCCTCCTCCTCTTCCTTCCCTCCCCGCCCCTCCTCTTCTCATCTCTATCCCTATCTCTATCTCTATCTATCTCTATCCCTATCTCTCTCCATCTCCATCTCCATCATCTCTATCTCTATCTCTAACTCTCTCTCTCTCTCTCTAACTCTATCTCTAACTCTCTCTCTCTATCTCTATCATCTCTCTCTATCTCTATCTCTCTCTAACTCTATCTCTCTCTATCTCTATCATCTCTATCTCTCTCTATTTCTAACTCTATCTCTATCTCTATCATCTCTATCTCTCTGTATCTCTATCTCTCTATCTCTATCATCTCTCTCTCTCTATCTCTATCTCTCTCTCTCTCTCTCTCTCTCTCTATCTCTCCCTCTCCCTATCCCTATCTCTATCTCTATCTCTATCACTTTCACCAAGCGCTCTCTTAGGGATCCTGGCTGCCGGGTGCTGTGACACTTGGAAGAGGCCCACACGGCAAAGAAATGACACCTCCTAACAACAGCCAGAGAAAAACTAAAACTTATTCAAAGATTAGTTAACAAAAAGCTTATTTAAATTTGAGTTAAGAGGGCCTGTAGGGGGGAGTTTTCATGCCCTACCACCCATGATCAATCATCCCCAACAGGAAAAGATATACTGTCTATCTCCATAGGAAGATGTTCTACTAGCTACTACTACAACAGGAAGAAGGATTTTCTCACTTAAGAACCCACTCAACCAATGAAAGATGGTTACAACTCAGCCAATGAAAAGCTGCTACACTTTGAACTCCCAGTTTCTTCCAGCGGGCTCTTTGTTGACAACAGCCCCTGTAAACTCGCCCTTTTCTCTATAAAATAATGTTCCTCTCCTTTGTTCTCTAGACTTGGGTATGGGTCACCATTAGACTGCATGTCCTTAATTTGCAATTTTTTTTAATTCCCAAATAAACCTATTTTGCTAGAGAAATATCAAGCCATTTGTTTGTTAGCACTTACAACAATGTGACTGAACTTAGAAACAGATTCTCCAGGTCCAGCTGAATCTAGAGATGACTGCAGCCCTTGTCAACCACCAAACTGGGACCTAGTAGGAGACCATGAGCCAGAACCACCCAGCTTGGCTGCCTCCAAATCCTGACCATCAGAAACTTCATAAGAAAATGAATATTTGTTGTCTTAAACTGCTCCATTTTGGAGTAATTTATCACACAGAAATAGATAATACATACAAATATACTCTAGGGCAGGCATATTTTGAAGTAAAATATTGCACAACAATAAATAACTGATACAAACACACCCTAGGAAACTACCAGGTGAAATTAGATATCAAAATGGCTAGGCACAAAAATGCCCACTAGAATACAGGAACTCCTATGCAAAACTCTGTTAAGTCAAAGAAGATACTGCATTGTGGACTATAAAATGCTATATAAATGTATAGTAGATTATTATCCTGAAGGATTTGCTTACAATGAATGTTTGACCTCAAAAGTTAACATAAGAGTATCCTATGTGACTTGTGATATTGTGATTTATAATATTACAACATTAGGTCTTACTACCCATCTTTCCGGCATAGTGCTCATAAAACCCTTCCGATTTCTAAGGTGATGAGAGCCATACAGGTGCCTTTTGTTATGTTAATTAGGTAGCTTTTGGACCACCCTTAAGTTGGGAGCTGATTGCCAGAAGAACCAATGGTGTGATTAGAGGTTTAGAACGTTCAGTCCCACCTCCTGACCTCTGGAGAAAGGAAGAAGGTTAGAGGTTGAATCAATGAGTGGCCAATGATTTAATCAACAAAGCCTATATAACAAAGCCTCCATAAAAAAACTAAAAGAAGAGCTTCTGGGTAGGGGAACACTTAGAGATTTGGAGAGACTGGCGTGCCTGGAGAGGTCAAGGAAGCTCTGCACCCTTCCCCATACCTTGTCCTATGTACCTCTTCCGTCTGACTGCTACTCAGCTATATTCTTTTATAATAAACCATTTAATAAGTAAAATGTTTCTCAAAGTTCTATGAACTGCTCTAGCAAACTAAACCCCAGAAGGGGATCATTAGAACCTCCAATCTATTGCTGATCAGTCAGAAGCACAAGTGACAAGCTGGCCTTGAGACTGAGGCCTGAAGGGGAGCTGCAGTCTTGTGGGACTGAGCCCTTAACCTATGGGACAGTGTATCACAATTGAATTGAACTGTAGGACACCCAGATGGTTTCAGAGACTTGTTTGGTGATATGTAGAAACCACCCCCACACACCAAAATTGACTGCTCAGAACCCCAGACTATAAAGAAGTGGCATGAGAGTTTCTTTGGGATATCCTGATTGTGGTAATGGTTACACGCACCTAGACCTGTGATACAAATTTCATAGAACTAGATATCAAAAGAAAAAATGAGAGCATATATAAGCACTGGTAAAATCCAAATGTGTTCATGATTAACACTGCACCAATGTGATTTTCATGGTTTTGATCATTGACCTATATTATTTATGTAAGACGTCATCATTAGAGGAAGTCAGGATAAGGGTACAATGGGAACTCCTTTTATTATGTTTAAACTTCTATGGGTCTAAAAGTATTTTAAAATAAGTTGTTTTAAATTACCCTTGTTCCTTAATTTCTAGAGATGGTCAATTTCTTAATAGACCACAGAAATAGTTTAATTTTGAAAATGTTTTCAGAGTTCCGGCCAAGATGGAGGCATAGGCAGTCACACTGTGCTTCCTCGCGCAACCAAGACTGAAAACAACAAAGACTGAGAAACAATTAACAACCAGAACAGAGGGAAATTAATTGAACAGAAGTCGGGCTCCAGTACATCCAGACCAGTAAGGAGCGGCGGAGTCGGGAGGCCTGCAAAGTGGGGTTGAGGGTTCCCGGCGGGAAGAGGCGCTGGCTGGCGGGTGCGCGCGCAGGGTGCAGACGGCAGCGGCAGCAGACGGACCGGTGGCAGACGCTGAGCGCGGAAGCGCGGAGGTGACTAGCAGACCCAGTGAGGGGTGCAGGGCAGCTGGCTGTCCGCAGCCACACGTTTGTGCACGAACTAAGTGAAAAACGGGCAGCGCCGCCGCGTTTCAAAGCTTGGGAGCCCGGTCTGGGAACTGAGGCCGGGAGACTCTCACAGGAGACTTCTCGGGGAAACCCACAGAGTCCAAGAGAGTACACCAGCCCACTGCCCAGGAGCCAGCACAGCAAGGGCCCAGTTTGCTTGTGGGAGGCAGTGGAGGGAACGGAAGTCCTAGAGAGAGCGGAGCAGGCGCCATTGTTCCCTCTCAGACCCCGCCCCCACATACAACGTCACAACCCAGCGACTGGGGTGCCCCGCCCCGTGAACACCTAAGGATCCGCCGCCCTTACGAAATAGCCGCATCCGAACCAAAGGAAAAT